>JAODKM010000002.1:27420367-27437440 GCA_026780845.1 Petrocephalus sullivani | reverse complement strand
TCCTGGGTGACCCCCCCCCCCACCCCCCCCCCCACCCCCCCCACAATTGCCAATAGTGTCAGCTGATCATTAATTCACCATGGTCCATGTGCGCTCACATGTTCACTGTTGGCCAAACTGGCGATTATTGTGTCATCAGTCCTCAGTAAATTCCGACTGTGAAGACCATTAGCAATAAGATTCCAATGAGATGTACACGTACAGCTGGTGGAAACAGACCCCCAAGGTCTTAAGTGTTCGCCTATTCACTGCTGCCCATTGATTTGCTTTGCCTGCGCTGTGCATGTGCATACAGGAAATGAAAGTGAAAGGTTTTCTGCAGAAGATTGTCACTGTTCGCCTTAAAGCTGCGTGCTTTCTTGGAGCGGAGGGCGAGAGGAAGCTCTTGTTTGGGGAAATATGAATGAATGCATTTTATAGATCGGTGTATAAGAAGTATCGAGTGGCGGGCAGGGGTTATATGGGCCGTGTCCTCAGAGTGTGCCCCTGTGTGCTCTCAGCAGAACAGGGACTCCCTCTTTGCCTATAAGCACTAGTGCAGGGAGAGGACCCAGAAGCAGGGCAGGGGCTGGGATCCGCATAGCTGCACCAGATGTTTCTCCCTGGCCTCAGGGTCTGTGGGCATGGTGACGGCTCTCTGGGAACGGCCCGGCGCTGCGTAATGGACGCCCATCCCCCTCCTGCTTCTCTTCTGGGAGGCTGGAGCCACCAGCTGCAAGGAATGGAGCCCATAGATGTGCCTGGCTAGCCGCCCCCTCCATTCCTCGCCTGGCTCCCGCCCTGTCACCCCACCACCCAGCCTCTAGCTCCCCACCTCCCCCTCATACACAGTCCGACCTGGAATGCACGCTCGTTCACAGAGGCATTTCAGCCGAGAAGGCCACACCCAGTTTCATGAAAAGCTAAGATCTACCTGTATGTTCCCCCCTCCATCCACCAGTACCTTCACCCCCCCGCCCCCAGTATCACCGATCCGCTGTTCCGTTCACTCTCCAGTGCATCTGTGTCCTTCCTTGGTAGTAGGGTCGTGTGGCCAACATTATTTCCTAATTCCTCTGTGTTTAGAAACAACCGGAGTCTCCGATTAGCATTTCCCTACAGTCCAGCATCCCATCTATCTGTCCTGGAGCCTTAGCCTGTTAGCCGCGTACACCATGCCTAGGAACACTGCATGCTCAGAGTGTGCATGTGACTTGGTGTTAGTCATTAGAAACCAATTAAAACCTGTGCCGCAATCACATATTTTTTTTCTCTTTCCAAAACAAATGCTTGTGGCATGTTCTTTCAGATTATTATTATGATGGAAAAAAGAGGTATAAAAATTGAAAGGGAGAGAGACTAGTGTAAGATTTCCCATAAGCATGGTGGCGTTTGGGTATTTTGAGCAGCAGAAGTAAGAACAGTAATAAGGCTTGTGCTTCAGGCACTGTTTTCGTGCCTTTCGTGTGACTACCCCTCCCACACGCAGTGGGTTTTTTCCCAGGGTTAATTCTCAGAATAAATCAGCCAAAGACACTGAACTAGGTGTTTTTCCTAAAAGCAACCTTTTCCATCTCCTTTCTCAGCAGGTCTGAAGCACAGAGGAACTTTGAGTTCATGCCAAAGCGAGCGGCCTGACCCCATCGGTGACTCAGGGCTCCGCCGGACTTCGTTTTTTGGGTCGTCACATAGAAAGTCATCGACCCTCCAGCTTCACGGAAAGGAGAAAATCGTGCCAGGACCAGGGACTTGAAAAGGAACCAGGCTGCTCCATTGGTTCCCCTCTTTGTTTGGAAACTACCAAACCCTCACTGCTCTGTTCCTCTCTGACGGTTCCTGGTTCTGCTGAACGCTTTTTGAGGGGGGAGGCCCTCTCTCTGCCTTTTTTTTCCCACACCCTTTTCGCCATGACAACTGCAGTCCAACACAATGACTTAGTTTTTGACTTTGCCAGCAACGGCATGGATGAAATCCACCAGGTACGGTTACCCTTTTAAAACTCAGATATTCTTTTTCTGCTTTCCCTTTGTACTAAATTGGACATTGTTAGCCCTGATATGTGTCTGCAGTTAGAGCAGAGGCTGGACAGGCCTTCCGTTATGCTTTAAACTCCTTTGATTAGTGTAGGACCCTTGGGATTGGCTTGAATGTTCAGCCGACCAGGGTGTTCATTCTGATTCCCTCCGCCAAGATTTTCTGGGAGGAGGGGGAGAGCTCAGGAAGAACCTGCCAGACAGGGTGTCGGACCAGGAAGGCGTGAGCCCAGATGAGCGTGAACGTGTTTGTTTTGGCCACTTGTGATCGCTGTTTGTGTTGTATATCTGCGTCTGCGTCCGTGGGCACAGGTGCCTGCTCTGCGCTCGCGGGCCACCGCCACCTCCATCCTGTAAAGCCGGCTCGCCAGAAACTTTCTGGCTGGACAGGTTGACGCCATGCCGCCCCGCCCTCTGCTCCCCTTCGCCTCCCTGGTCTAACCTGACAAACCTGTCACAGTGGGAAGATAGGCTGCTCCCAGCAGTTGAACAAAGCCTTTTGTTGGGATGAAGCCTCATCACGTTCCACTCTATCCAGTCCAGTGCCCATTTGTTTAATCGCTAGAGGATTACACCACTACATGCATCCCAAAGTAGCTCTTAATTATGAACTCTAATAGCTCAGTGCATGGAGCTGGAAACCTGCTACATCTGAAGGCTGTCATTTGCCAAAAGTCTTTTCTCTTTTCCAGCAAGAGTGTTCTCAGGATGGAGAATATCCAACAAGATGGTCCGTACAGTGTGACTTTACATGCTGAGTCGTTGAAGTCGGTATTTAACCCTAGTAGGCGAGGGAAAGTAATGACACTGAAAACACATTGGCCTCAGTCTCTGATCTTTTGTTACGGGCCTGAAGCAGGAGCTGATCGACACGATGCTCCATGAGCTCATTCACAGAGCCGACCCTGAGCTCGCTCCTAAATGGCTGACCAAGGCTCTTAGAATTTTCTCTACTTCCTAATATTTTCTGTGTGGGTTCATTGTTTTGTTTTGCATCTGAAGGGTTGGGCCAGGGGCTCCAGTGAGCGGCCAAGGAGGAACAGGGAGGTGTGACTGTGAGAGTCTGTTATTATCAGACGCAGCACAGGGAACTAAGAGGTCCAAATTCCCCACGATTCTTATCTGTTGTTTCTCTACCCAAGATACTGTACAATAGCGCTCACAGAATGGGTAACAAGAAAGACTGCATCTCTCCCTGTCAGGTTTACCTTGTAATTATGTGAGGAATTCAGTGTTACCCCGAGGACACTGTCTTTATCGTATTTGTGTCACACACAGTTAATGTTGATCTTCATTTCAGAAACGTACAACTGCCCAAGTGTTTTTTGCCCCTATGTCATTATTGGTGAGAGACAATATGAGCCAGACACTGTGCAGATGATGACACAGGCCAAGGCAATTCAGGCAGAATGCAGTTGGGGCTGGGGGATTACCTCGGGATCCCCATCAGGAGGCATGCCATCCAGGTCATCGGGCAAGATGGCTTTGGCTGTGCACATGCCTCAGCTGCCTACCTTTAGCCATTTTGTGGCTTTGTGTCCAGATGTTTCAAAAACAAAATAAATAACTAATGAACAGAGTTAGAAGATTGTGGCTAGCTTGCTGGTTAGCAGAACATGCTGCTTCAACGTCTCCTAAAGAAGGAATGTGTTTATGTAATGTTTAGTGTAGTGACTGTATGTAGCCAGCAGGGGGCACACATAAATGCACGGTGCGAGTGGCTGTAAACACCGCTACTTTTGTCAGCATATGTAGCTCAAGATAGACTGTATTCAAGGCTGCATGATAATTACTGAATCAAAAATCAGTACGTAAGGACAGTGTGTTACACCTGTTCCTTAGCTGGGATGAAGTGATTACTTAAGTAACTGAGGCAGGTATCTGGCCAATAAACTGGTGAAAATGCATTAGATTAAGTACGCTAGTAAAGTTTATGCCGGCCCTCTAGTTTGGCCACCTAGGCAAAAGCAGTGGATATGCTGCCATCTTCTGGACATTGGCCACAACTGTCCCTTGTAATGCCGGGAGGTGTGGCTGCCGCACTGCGTGTCATTACAGACCCGCCGGATGAATGGCAGCTGTCGGCTGCCATGTGTTTTATGTCAGAATGCTTTCACGAAGCACTTCAGTCACGTTTCTGGAAAATGGTACCAATGACCTCCGAGGGCGCGGGACAGCACAGGCTGTCACCAGGGCATGGTGGCAGGGTACTCGGGGCGTACAGTGGACTTGACTGGCGAGACATTCCGCTCTGAAACTCTGACTGTTATGATGTGATTCCTGGTGGCCTGGAGTGCTGTAATGCTGCTCTCGCTGCTCCCCCAGCTGGATGACCCGTCCGTCTTCCCCGCTGTCATCGTGGAGCCAGTTCCGGCCACGGACCTCATGCAGGTGTACTCCGGGCTGGAGTCTGACGAGGTGCCCAACGGCATCATTGCCGACACGTCCCTGGATGTGGCAGAGGAGCAGATCATGCCGGGCGACGTCGTGCTCTCTGGTAAGGGGGCGGGGCTCTGATTGACCTCGATCTGATTGGTGGCAGGGACCCTAATGATAAGAGATACTGCCCCATTTTCTGTCTCTGCTATGTGGGGCTTGCACCCCTGCCAAATGTACAAGTAAATTAATTTATGGATAGTGTCTCGCCTGCCTATGCACAGGCCTCTCCCTCCAGCCAAGTGTGAGGATATGCTTGCCATCGATGCGTCTGCCTGTCTGCACAGGTCAGCCTTCAGGGTCGGACCCTGGGGACAACATGGAAACCGTGGAGGCAGCAGAGGTCCTGCTGAACATGGAGTCGCCCAACAACATCCTGGATGAGCAGCGCATGAGTAAGACCCGCAGCCTTTTCTATTTAGGCAGGGTGCAGGCCAGGCTCCAGTGGGGGAGCCTCCCCAGCCTGCCTCAGGAGAAATGGAACCAATGTCAAAACTGTTAATCCATTGATCTAACAGAACCGACCCCCGTCTGCAAGATGATGCTTTGGCCTGCCAGGGTGACCAACTTATATTGGGACATATGCTTCGGACATATCGTAATAAATATATATATATAATATAAATATAATGTAATAAAATACTGGACGATAAATGCTAAAAACAGCAGTTTTTGGTTACCATATGAGCAACAATAAATAATGTCTGTTTGTTTGACACTGTCTAGTCAACAGCTACAGCAACCTTTTGGAACCTGACCTCACCTACATATCACTGCGAACGGACCAGCTGTCTGGCAGCAACATGGACATGTCACTGGATGAGGAATCGTCGATGGACGAGACCCCACGCAAGAACCCCGCCAAGCCTCAAAAAAAGCACAAAGGTACTGTGCAGGCCCACCTGCACCAGCAGGGGGCAGTGTCACATCCCTGCGGGAGAACACTCCCATAATAGCTCTAATGTCTGTTCTTATCCTACGTGTCCCTCCCTCCTATCCATCTCTGGATTAGATTAAATGAAGGAAAATAAATATTTGTAGCCGCTCATTACTATTGTATATGAACTAAATGCCAAATCCTTATTTTGCATGTCATTTAGCGAACAGTGTTTGAATTAAATTTTAATTAAGTTTTGTTGACCCACTTTGAGTGCTAAAGCAGCCACCCCCCCCCACACACACCCCGCCTTATCCCCCCAGCGGTGCGCAAACCCAGGGCAGCACGATCCTGCTCCCCCATCTCTACCCCCAGCCTGCCGCTGAAGAAGAGAAGCAAAGAAGGAAAAGGTGAGGGTGGCCGGGGTCCGAGCGGGGCTGGCCTTCCTCCTCCTCCTCCTCCACTCACCTCCTCTCTCGCTGCCTCTGCTGGGATAGGGGAGGAGGTCGCTCTCAGTCCAGTGGGCCTGGCCTTCGTCCGCTTCCTCCCCCTCCTCCTCCACTCACCTCCTCTCTCGCTGCCTCTGCTGGGATAGAGGAGGAGGCCGCTCTCGGTCCAGTGGGGCTGGCCTTCGTCGTCCTCCTCCCCCTCCCCCTTCTCCTCCTCCTCCACTCACCTCCTCTCTCACTGCCTCTGCTGGGATAGAGGAGGCGGCCGCTCTCGGTCCAGTGGGGCTGGCCTTTATCCTCCTCCTCCATTCACCTCCTCTCTCACCGCCTCTGCTGGGATAGAGGAGGAGGCCGCTCTCAGTCCAGTGGGCCTCCGTCCGCTTCCTCCCCCTCCTCCTCCACTCACCTCCTCTATTGCCTCCTCTGCTGGGATAGAGCAGGAGACCGCTCTCGGTCCAGTGGGGCTGATCCTGGGCTTTGTAGATTGATGGTGTGCCCTCGAAGTGCTGTGTTTGCTGGGGACGCAGGACTGATTGCCGGCTGCAGGGCCTGCTCTCCATCCCTGCCCCCTCCCCGATCCTTGCTCGCCAGCCGCTCTGTATTGGGGGGGGGGGCGCCCCCCTGCACTGTATTCATCACCCTGCCACAACAGCTGGGGCATGCTTGGCTGCTGGCAGCGTTTCTGTTTTAACCACTTCCAGCCAGACTGCTTGCCCGGCTGTCAAAGAAGACGAATCTACTGCCAGAACGGCGTAGTTGGCCGTCAGCGGGCCGTGCGCGGGCGGGGGCACGTCCGGCCGGCCAGATCGATTAGCTTGAGTTATGACGGCCGATTCTGTAATTGTACCTCAGTGTTATTTTCATTTCTTAAATAAAACCTGTAATAGAGGATGACTTATGGTTGGTAGTTAAGTTTTTACAAGGTGTCCTGGTTGAGGGTATTAGAGTCATTAATAAGCAGCACTGCCTCCCTTCCACCCCCAATCCAGGCAACACCATCTACCTGTGGGAGTTCCTCCTTGCCCTTCTGCAAGACAAAAACACCTGCCCCAAGTACATCAAATGGACTGAGCGGGAGAAAGGCATCTTTAAGCTGGTGGACTCCAAGGCTGTGTCCAAACTCTGGGGAAAGCACAAGAATAAGCCCGACATGAACTACGAGACCATGGGAAGGGCTCTCAGGTGGGAATGACTGCCAACTTGTGTCTGTGAAGTGTTAGGATGCCTATTCGCTTAGCAGGGACTGGTTCTAGTGTTGGAGTGGAGCAGCGATGGTTACGAAGCCTGCCCTTGTCGTGCCTTACCCACCCCGATCCAGGTACTACTACCAGAGGGGCATCCTGGCCAAGGTGGAGGGCCAGCGCTTGGTGTACCAGTTCAAGGAAATGCCGGCGGACCTGGTGGTGATCGATGACAAAGATGACCAATGTCCGGACTCCACTCCCCCGTCGAGAGGCCTGTCTCGTGGGGCGTCCCGGTCTGGAAAGGGTTCTGTGCTGATGAAGCCCGTGAAACGGGAGGCCAGCCCTGCCATGGTGTACCCGGGGGGTGTCGAGAAGTCATCCGGGCAGCTGCTTCAGGCCGTCCGTGTGCTGCCAGCCGGCCAGGCCATGGAGAGCCCCCTTCCTGCACACAGCATGAGGTGAGGCGCAGTGTTTCATATTTAGTGTAGTGACTGCTTGTGGCCCACAGGGCCTCACACAAATTCATGGTTTGAATGGCAGTAAACACGCACACTGAGGGTGATGAATATAGGAAATATGGAAGCCATTGTATGCATGTTTGCGAATACACATTCCTGTGAGGTGTGGTAATGACAGGCAAATATACCCATACACTTATAAGCCTGCCATTCCTCAGACTCACTGGGCCTGGGAGGTGAGATGTGAACCACCTACTCAAAGACATCCACCTCCATTATTAAAGACTGTCACAGTCTGCAGGTAGAACAATTGTCTTTCGGTCTAGTGGTCTCTCTGTTAAAGTAGCGCGGCAGCATGTATTATGAAGCTAATCTTCCCCGAACTCGGAGTGATTCTCAGTGCATTTTTAGGTGTCTCGTTTATTCCTCCCTGGCTTGTGAGTAAATTGCAGTCTTCATGCTTTCCCTGCGTCAGACTAAGCTGGCACGGGCCCGGCAGTCTGGCACCGGTGCTGTTTAGTGCCGTCCCGCGCTCTGCTTCCGCTATTGTCTGGGTTCACGATGCCGCGCGGCTAATCTGGGAACTGGGCCAATGTGCTTGGCACAGGTCATTTGTAAATGGGATTTCATGGGGCAACATCATCAGCTGTGTTTCTCTGAGTTACAACCGATGCCCCCCATCTGTTTCCCCGCGGTTACAGAGCCCTCAACGGCCCCACCACGGTCCCTGTGGTCCTCACATCGGCTGCTCAGGGAGGAGGCACGGTCACCCTGCAGACGGTGCCGCTGACCACTGTGCTGGCCAACAGCGACTCAAGCCGCAGCTCCCCGCAGAGGGTCATCCTGCACACCGTGCCCTCCTCCACAGCTGGGGGCAAGGATGTGCTGACCTTCCAGGCTGCCGGATTGACCGCGGGTGCCGCCGGGTTGTCCGACAGCCTCCAAACACAGCAGCTACTGGTCACCGGCCTGGGCTCCTCCGGTGGAGGAGTCATCAGCACCGCCGCCCAGTGCAACGGCCTCCCGCGCCTTGTCACCCTGAGCCCCGGAGGGCAGCCCGTGGTGACTCAGCAGCCCGGCACCGTCATCGCCACTGTGCTGAAGCCCGGTGAGCTCCGTGGTCTGCAGGTGAAGGAGGAGGCTCTGGACCCCCAGTACCTGCAGTCCCTGGTTAACAGTGACCCTGCGGCCTGTGTCAGCTTTGGCGAGCAGGTGGCCGAGCGCGGCCACAGGACGGTCATTATCGGCGACGGCCAGGAGGGGGCGCTGAATGGACACTCTGAGCAGGGCAATGGGCCGAGCAGCAGTCCGGGTGAGGGCCTGACTCCCGTGGTGGAGCTGGAGGAACTGGTGGAGACCAAAGTGCTGGACGTGACCGAGGTGCACCTCATCCCCGTCCAGGTGAAGTCAGAACCTGTAGAGTCATAGAGGCGCCAAGTAGCCCCCAGCAGAGAGGATACTTTTGGATGTGTACAAACAGGAAATCCATCCTCTAACAGCTTTAACTTTTAAGTGATCAGGTTGGCTCTCTCTCATAACAAGGGATTCAAAATTCATTGCTCAAAACTGCGAGCCAAGACTTGGCCGGGGACGTTTGTTTACTCACAAAAATGTGCCTAAATTTGAACAGCAAGGGATTACTTTTTTTCTTTTTTTTATTTTTAATGCAACGCACGACGGAAGAATCCCCAAACCCTCAGGGCCCTCGTCGCTGAGCCCTGACACACTGCCCTACCTGGAAAACAGCCATCACAGAAGCAGGTAACAAGGAGCCCACGCCATGTGCCAGCTGGACGTCCCGTTCCTGCCCGCGCCGCTGCACGGACAGCCTGCAGGCCCAGCTTCCTGACAGTCACCTTACAAGCAGAAAGGCCGCACTCAGATTAGTGTCACGGGGCGAGTGCATCACATCCGCATTTGTCATCCAGCATAAGGATGTCCCAACCCTCCCACTATGTCTGTCCTGCTGGGATAGGAAATAAAATGGCATTATGTAACCAGACGAAATTCAAAGAGACCCAAGCTAAATGGGGGGTGGACCAACTGTGCGACGGTGTAGTAAGACAAGAAGAGTATTTTTGATCGTAAAGGCTGCTGCGTCATGGGGGCAGGAGCCATGCGGAGCTCAGCCATGCCTCGAACCCGACACCCCCCTGGAAATCACTGCATCATGACTCGACAGCGTCGCCTCAGCTACTTGTGGCCTTATAGCTTCCAGTTGCCATGGAAATGGGCATTCCCCGTGCTTCGAGACAATCCAGTAACAGCCATGTTTGTATATAGCTGCATACTAAGTCGAGAGAATTTTTGATAAAAAAGTGATATTTTCTGCTTTTGAAGTTATGTATGTAAGGCCTTAAATTGTTTATATGAAAAAAGTATAAAACCTAAAATATTAAACTATGCTATAGAGAAGAACGTTTAGGCCAGAAATGTATTTATTTATTTTTAGAAATGCAAAAAGGCATTTTTATCAAAATTTTACAAATGCAAATGTGAGGGAATATATACAGAATATATTACCGTTAAAAAAGATTTGCTGGTTTAAACCAAAATGTTTGAACGTTTTTTAGCATTCCATGTGATATCAGCCGAGTTTAAAAATTTTCTTACTTTTTCAATAAGAATGGAAAATCCAGAGCTGTGTTTTTCACGAACGCGGGTCTTTCCCCCCTTATTCCCTTCTCTTTCCTTCTTTCTCTTCCATTCCCTGTAAATATCGACTGCGGTGTGTATATTTTGCGTGTCCTGAACATGCTTTTCACCCTCCCCACCAGCTGTGCAACCCCCCCCGCACCATTAGCCAGCCATCCAGAGGGTGGTGTGACAGGTGATTGCACATTGAACCGCTGAGGTTTCATTGCAGGGAGCGTTATGGCCCCTAGCTTACCCAAGGATAGCTTTGTTGTTTCTGGGGCCCTGTTCAAAAAGGGGCCCCACACAAGCCCTCGTGCAGTGACTGTCTGTGGCCAGCAGGCCAGTGAGTTTGAGGAGTACAGGAGAGAGTGGCGATGCTCCGCTGTCTGGATGCACACTGCCCTCTCCCGGACGCATCTGCACCCCGGGCCCCGTGCTCTGTTTCCACTGCAGCCAGCAACACCGCAGAGCTTATCCGGTGTGTCAGCTGTTAACAGGAGGCTGTCGAGGCTGGCACTTTTAATCGTAAGGATCTGCGGCAGGGCCCTCGTGTGTGACTGAACCCGTATTGATCCAGATCTCAATTTGTACTCAATTGGTGGCACGGTCTGGAGTAGCCTTTGGAAATAACAGCAGCGGTGACCTCGCTCTTATTGGCACCAGCACCTCGTGAGGATGGGTGGGGTGGGGTGGGGGGTCAACACCCGAGGAAAATGACTGGTTCTTTTTGTTGACCATCAAGCCTCACAGAGATAGGAGGATAAGACGGGTAAATATCGAGTTGCTGTCACATTTCATGCTATATTGGAATACGCCGTGTCCGTGGCTCGCGTGGCGGACTGCATGTCGCGTGCGCTGCTCGGTAGCGGAAGCAAACGGGCGGTCTGGGCTGCGTGCCTGGCAGCACCGGCACCGACCTCCGCGGATCCAGGCCGGCGTGACTCTGCCTCCCTTTCCTGTCGCTCTCTTCTCATGCATTTCATCTTTCTTTTTTTTTGTTTTAATGTTTGGCCAAGCTTTCTTTCATAGAAACCATTTTTTTTTAAAAAAAGCAAATGTAATAAACATCTTTTGATCCAAAGCAAAGCAAACGCGGCATTTCATTTGTGTTGGAGCGAGGCTGCTACTGTCCCTGTATCTCCTCCGGCTTTGCTCCCGTCTGCAGGCTGCCACCAAAAGACCCTCTGGTCCTTCTTCTTGGCGGTGGCACCTCTAAAACTCCAGCGGTGTAACTGTAAGCTGTGTAGGATACGTGCAACACTGGTATCACCTCTGCGAGGTAAGAGCACAGTCCCTGTATCCTGCAGTGTAGATCGCAGTTGCGTTCAGACCAGAGTCATTCACCACGTCATTCACGTCATACAGCGATTTGAAAGAGACCGGCTGGGGAATCATTCCTCTGCGACTGCCCGGCACCTGTGCGACGCTCGCCGGCCAGTGGTGCAGGTCCCGCCCCCCGTGCGGCACAGGTTCATTTGTGGCATGGAAGGAGGGCAATGCATGCTGGGGCGTGCATGGGAAGGGCAGGTCATCAGCTCTCTGCCTCCTGCCAGAGCGTGCGGCTGGATGGAGCTGGATGCAACGCTGGGCGAGACACCCAGGCCAAAAAAGGGGAAATTATATCAAGTTTACCGGTATATTCTAAGAATATTAATAAACCTAAGGAGGAAATAATGATGCAAAGCTGTCACTGAGGTCACCTGCTCCCAGGCTGCGGGCTGCTTCCCGCCGTGTGAGCGAGACCCGCCGTCAGGCAGGCAGGTCTGGGCCATCTGTTCCCCCGCATGTCGCTCGCAGGGCGGGGCGGCCCAGGCATGGGGAGTGCAGCAGAGGACGGGAGATATGCGACAGCGTGGTCCCGCGTGTCCCCGGGGACAAACTGCCTGCCGGAGAACAAGGAGGTGGGCGGTTACATGTAGGAAAAAACACGTGTGGATGCATAACTGCATCACGGCTACGAGCGATTAAGGTGGATGGGAGCGAGAGAATCAGGGGCTGGATTTCGATGGGATGCTGTTCCCGTAGCGCTCACTGCGCTGTTTAGCTGCCTGACGCTGGAATCGAGCTGATGAACGCCATTATATTTTTAAAAATATAATAGAGAAATAAAGCATGTGAGTGAGGAAGACGCTGGGAAACGCGAGGGCCCAGTGCGGCTGCGCAGGCTGCTCCTGTCTCTCTGTCTGCCTGCGACAGCTGCGCATGAATACATCAGTGTGCACGTTGGCGCGCAGCTGAGGTGACGGCTGCTGTCAGCGGCTCCTGGTGCACGTGGCTCTGGACTGAGCCCGGGGCGGAAGTCTATTCGGGGAGTAGTCTGGCAGCTGGGCCTGGCCGCCTCGCTCGGTGCCTGCCCCCCCACCCGCGCAGCTGTGCATCGCACAATGGCGCCTCCACGGCCCACGGAATGCGCCAGGGGCCGTGAGAGGGGCGGGAAAAAAGGGCCGCGCGGCTCAGAGCCGTGGCCCTATCGGAGACCACCGCAGTATGACCGTCGCAGCGTTCCAGATTGTGGCAGAAATAACCAGATAACATCTGTGCTCGGACGTGCCTTTTGAAAGGCGAGGGCCCGACGGGTCCGTGTTCGGTGTTTGAGGCCGAATCTGGTCCCTGGTCAGTACTGCTTTCGGAACAGTCCCGTAGAGATGCCTATTTTTGCATGACCCCGCATTTAAATGCACATGGTGTGGCCCGGCTGCTCATGCCGGGGTTTGGTGAGACACCCAGACATTCGCTCCCTGTGCAATGAGCCAACATCAGGCTGCCGGACCAGAGCGACGAAGCTCCATTCTGCCCGATCCCAGCCCTGGTTCTCCTGCATTGCACTGCTGCGCGAGATGTCCATCATCTGGACTGCCAAGCGACGAGCTAGCGGCGGTTACCAGCTAGTTTAGCTTTCGATGGGTGAACAGAAGCAATATAAAGCACCGGTAATGTTCCGTGCCTGTCAGCAGTTATACAAACCATGGTTTTTGGAGGGAATTGCAATGGCTGACTGGCCCGATTTCCGGAAGTGATAATTAGTTCAAGTGTCATGCTATTGGTCACTGACTTGACAGGAATCTATGCTTTACGAATATTTTTATTAGATGAGTCCAAGACACAATATTTAACTGGCAGTACTTGCTGACCGCCTCTAGATGGCAGTAGTTGTACAGCTCAGAATTCACCCTGAAACCAAGCGGGCCGAGAATCCCTCAGAACATCAAATGCACTTAGCGTCTCCATGATGGTGTACATTCAACTGCCCGCAGGAAAAACTGCAACCTGCAGAAATAAAGGAATGAATGAATGCATAAAAAATCGCTGTAAACAACAAACAAATGAACCGCATGCCATAACTGCAGCACTGGGTTTGCTCTGCGACTCGCTGTCCCCACAGCGGCAGAGCTCTCCTGCTGTAGACCCAGAGGACCAGCAGATCTCCCTTTGGCTATACTCTACACCATCCTGGCTATTTTTAAGTCATCTGAGCGATCCTTTGCCCGCCAGGGCACCTGTTGTCCCGATAGTGTAACTGGCAAGGCCTCCATTGTATGTCGAAAGTACGGTCAGAACCTGTTGTGTGAATCAGCTCAGACCACCAGTGTCTATCCATGCAACCCTCCTCGTCCTGATTTGTATTATTTCCATGCATTTGTTGAGCATCGGCGCTGTAAGGAAATTAAAGCACCGCATTCAAACCCATAGATCACTCCGACTGCGTAAACTGAATTATAAGAATTAAATAATGAAACGTTACATGGTAGTAGGTCAATAATAATAAACTCGCTATTACAGCAGTGCAAAACAACAAAATAGCAATACGTGAGTCCCGTTTAATATAAGCCGAGGCGCAGAAATTCGCCCGATTCTGAATTCGTACTTGTTGGTGTTCAAGTCTTTAATCTTAAATGGTAATGTGTTGGAACCATTGAAGCTGCAGGCAGCAGCTTCCAGTATGATTACTCTCTAAATGAAAGTGCTGATTGTCCAAATTTAGTGTTACGTCTCGCAGTGCCAAGCTAGGGAAACCGGGCTACATTCTCGGGGACGTACGGCGGAGGCTGATAATTGCAGCGCCAGTGATTTAGGGCGAATGCTTATTAACGGGCTCCCGTTAGACGACGGTGCTCTGCTCGGCAGGATTCGGTGTTTTTTTTTTTTTTTTAAATAATTCAAGTTGCTTTATTTTACTTTGTTTTTGTAGATTCTATTACATTTAATTATAAAGAAGTCTAAATACTGAAATATATATTTATACAGCAGTGGCAGAACATTTTTTTTTTATTAAAATCGCATTGGCATCCGTTATAATAAAAGTAAATATGAGAACATTCACAAAGGCGGCGAGTCTTTTATTTTGCTGCCATATCAAATGCTAACTGGTGTTTAGTAAATATGGAGAGTGGAGCAGGAAGGGCGCCGCTGTGCAGGTGTAAGGAGAACACGTGAAATGTACCGTGATAATAAGCAAAATGCAACGCTGACACACTAATCTGCCATGCTGAAGTGTCGGATCTTCCTGTTTTTTTCCCTCTCAATTCAATTAATTAGCGATGATCCAGCGTGAGATGCATTCCCATTCACAGGCCAGCCGAATCCGCGCTACTGCTCTGCCGCTGCATTTGCCCTGTTATCGTGCGGTACCTAATAATAATAAATAACAATACCGTGTGCCGCTGCATTTGCCCTGTTATCGTGCGGTACCTAATAATAATAAATAATAATACCGTGTGCCGCTGCCCAGGAGAGGAGATGGAGACGCGTCGTCCTTATTCATTGTTGGCTGATCGCTAATTTTATGATCTAGTGACAGCGAAACACTAGATATTGATAGCCAATTGCTCTGCCACTGTGATGCAATTACATAGATGAATAGATTTCTCGCCCTTGAACAGCAGTAATTGAAAAGCAGACTCTTTGATTGCTCGTCCCCAATTTTAAGGTATCTAGTTAAGCGCCTTGTTCGATTTCTGCCATGTAAATATTGCGCTGAAATCCAGAGTGACTGAAGGGGGAAAGGAAATAAAACATTTATGAACAGACATCACAACGTTTAAAATATACATTTCTCAGGAGGCGTTTTGCGGCATGGGGGTCATATCGCTGTTCCGTCTCAACCTGTTGCCGTAGGCGGACAGTTTTATTGATTAATATGAAACAGGCTCTTAAAAGTAGTACTTTGACCTCCTCTCAAGTGAAACACATGCAGCCTGTCCTTAAAATGTTACTGTATTCGCCATAATTTTTTAATTTGTTTAACTCGTTTATTTGTTATCCATAAAGTTCTAGAAAAAAGCTGCTACCACACTCAACATTTCTGAGACAGCAGTACAGAAGAATAAGGTGAAGCCCGAGGGACTGGCAATGAGCAGGTAGAGGGCAGAAGCGACGGTCCAATGCCAGCGATGGCCGTCAACTTAACTTCTCATGAATTGGAAGATGACCTCAAATGACCTTCAAAAGGAATGGGAAACTTTACGTGGTGTGAACTGGTAGGACAGCTGGAATCGGCCCTCCTAGAAGCAGGACTGAAGATCTATAAAGCAAGGAAGGAGCCCTTCATTATACAAAGAACTGACAGGCTTCAATTTGATATATATGTGTGTGTGTGTGTGTGTGTGTGTGATTTACAGAGGCACACCCATAAATTGTGAAATGAGTTTGAAACAAAAAACATTTGCCGTGGTCTCTTAATTTTTTCCAGAGCCGTATATTTCACTACATTTTCTTAAATACATTTAAATGTTTCTGCTGTGCATACAGCGCTGAGCAAAAAGACTTAGGCAGTCAATGGAAATGATGTTTAAAGGATTTTCATACAGCAGTAAGACGAGGAATTGATGTATGTGTGTGTGAGGTCACCGCGAGACTGCATGGCAGTAGCCATCCAATATAACCACCTATTTGTTGATTGGCCTGCTAGCAAATCAATACCTCATCTAATTATTTAACTAATTAAGTTAATTTAGTAAACTGTTAATTTAGTAAATTTAACAAACACATGGAATCATTTGGGTTCCCCTGTGAAGAGGTTTGGGGACCAATTACAGTAGGCATTCTTCTAACCAAGATATCAGAAACTGCTACTTTGTATTATATTGCTGTTTATTTACATATGTTCTAATGCGGGTTTTTTGTTTGCTAATATACATTTACTCCCCAGATAAAGCTAAAAACATTTTCTTTGCCTCAGACTTTTACATGGTACTATATTGGCCTATATGTTTGAAACATTCCAAAGCGAAATAACCAGGGAGGAGTGGAGAAGACAGTGCATGCACACACTCTGACACACGAAAGGGATGGTGATGGTGAGGATTTTGCAATAAAATTGCATCAAGGTTAAATTGCGATTTCTGCAATTTATCATGTTGATAAGCAACACTTTAGCGACCATTCTGCCACAGAATGCAGAAGTAAGAGCATTTGACACTATAAAAGTTGCAAGAACAGTAAAAGGCACCAAGTGTGCCAAGGGGCATTATGGGAGGGCGGCTCTCCCAGCACACGGCCAAGCTACTGCAAAAAAGAGAAAAGAAGCGCGGATATTTAATTAGTTTTCTGCTGGAAAATATCACTCTCGTTTCTAGAGTAAATTTGTACACCAACACATTAGCCTCCACCTTGTTCTCCATTAGGTAATTAATCTTCGATAACTACCTACAGTACCTGCACCATATTAGCTTTAAAAGGTTACCATGGTATTTACTTATATGGTGATATTTGCACAGTTGCATACTCACAGTGCTTGATTAGGTAACTAAAGGTAGCTTCACTAGCACTGGCGTATGGCTTATTATTAAATGTCTTTTTACAGTAAACATTTTATTAACATTAACGATCAGATACCTTCGCTGGCTACCTAGCTAACGGGGCTTACATCTGCGTTTACCATCTCTCTCCTTTTCTAATATTTTGATGGTAAACCTCTAAACTCAAAAAACAATCATTTAAATTTTAAGAATAAGATGGTGACATAAGAAATATACAAACGAGAGGAGGCCATTCGGCCCATCAAGCTCGCTTGGGGAGAAC
>JAODKM010000002.1:27395807-27420267 GCA_026780845.1 Petrocephalus sullivani | reverse complement strand
AACACTACAACAAACAATCGCTGCAGCTCAACACCACTTTCTCCCAGCAATCCCAGCAGTCAGTGCGCTCTATCCCACAGGGTGGAGCACCTTTTTTTGTTGTATTTTGGAAGTGTTAAGCAATACCTAAAAGGAAAGTCATTCTGTGTTTGGAGTTGATATGACCACACCATGGTATTAATTTAATCCAATAGGAGAGCCAGAAATGGGCGGTATGGGCGGGCCGGCAGGAAATCAGGTGGGCTAGTCCCATAGGAGAGCCAGAAATCACGTTGTGGGCGGGCCGGCAGGAAATCAGGTGGGCTAGTCCCATAACAATTCACGTGATGACAAAATCTTACAAATGATTCTTATCAGTTTCTAAATGACCTGTGGCAATACTAAGGCCCAATGAACAAAGAGAAAGAACAACCTATTGGTCTTTTAACAGCACATGATTGATCTAACCACGCACACATACCTGCGCTGAATGGACGGGACTGAGTTTCATCTGGGGGGGGGGGCGGCAGGACCACCCAGGCCCACATGTGCTGCCACAGTAGCTATGAACTGATACAATAATCATAAAGTTTGTTGTTTTTGACAGGACATAACAGCCTCTCAAATGGGCTGGCGGGGGAGGGTGGATGTCATATTTGTGTCCTTAACTGAATTAAAAAAAAAAAATCTTTCGTAAATTATAGAATTTCTGAGCTTCTTTTGAAAACTGACACAAAACAAGGCCTTTTTCCTGTGGGTAGCAAGCTAATTGCATAGTGAGAATAATTCCCTAGTAGAAGTCTTCATAAGGGTCTGTTGTATGTGCATGGGAGCGCTGCTGTGCAGGTGTAAAGCATAATAACCGCTAATTATTTGCTCTTTGTTTTGTTTTCTTGAAAGGTTTCACTCCAGTGCTAGCATCTCTGTGGCAGGTACCTGTAAATAGGTAACCATTAACTTGATTACAGATTTGGCTGCCTGTCGCTTCAGCTACCTGCTTGTGCAAATCAAGAGCCCAGATGTATATTCAACATTTCCTTTAGATGTGTTTAAATGGTTCCAGTACAATAGAAGCAAGTTCTGCAAGCATGGGGCTGTTTTTGGGAAATCTGCCTCCTGCAGGCTGGCATTAATAATCTGAGGGGCCGTGGGCATCTGTGTTACCTCAGTCCTGCATTTTATAAACCAGCTCAATCATTATTTCAGCATTGTAGTACAATCAATTGTGTATTTTTTCTTCCATTAATTTGATTAATCTTCCTTACGTGGTATTGTTTCGTTCATCGACTACCCAACATCAGTGATTAAACACAGTGACAAAATGAGCCAAAATCCCCAGTGTGCCCCCACCCCGTGTTAGCTAGGAGCCAAGCCCTACTTATGTGAATTTAAATTGCTGAAATGTTTATGCTGTTTTTACAAGTAGCATGGTAAGAGATACATTAGCTGGAGCACTATGGAGAGAACTTCACCTGAGAACTTGGTGATGTCTTGCCATCATCAATTATCACCTACCTCATTCCCTGCTGCGTGCTTGGTTCTTTTGTTATGACCCTTCTTACATTCACCACCTGACTCGCTGCGAGCAGTTGTTTGGTGTTAGATGTTTCCTGCTAGGCGGCGTCTTTGAGAGCTGAGGCCCCCTATACAGCAGGGCCAACTCAAAGCGGCGGACTTTGCAGGCGTCAAGGTTACTGTATTATTCCGTTATTTTGTTTGTTGAAAAAGAATACCATTTGACTGCATTTTTATTATTAAAGAGCGCTATTGACACGAGGCGGATGTGCAGGGCCGCCACAAAGGGCCCTTTATATGAAGGCTGCAGTAAGCATCTACCTTGACTTGACATCCTGAGTTTTGCCCCCCAGTCTCTTAAGACCTGCTGATACCAAGACCTGATCCAATGATTGATCTATGTACATTGTGAAATTACTACCAGTACAGACCGAGGACATTCATAATAATAAAACTAATCCATCTTATTTCAGATATGCTTTGTATGTGTTCTGCTGCTGCTAGAGGCTGAATTTAGCCGAGGAAACCGAGGGATTAATAAAGTTCTATCTAATCTTAAATGGAACAGTTCTGCACAGCCTTTCATTACGGATTTATATTAACAAAATACCAAAATAAACAAATTGGTCTTTAATAGAATTAAAGGCCTAAAAGAGAACACCCCACAAATATCTGTTACTTCCGGTTAGTAATGGTGTAAGCTGCAAGTTTAACATTCTCAAAGAAACAGAAATGTGTACTGAAAGTTTGATAAGTCAGTGGTTTCCTAAATTCTCTAATACTGAAATGAGCTGGTCATCTAATGCAGTTACTGCAATGCCGGGCTCTTTCGCCATGCCGCTGTCTGCAGGAAGTTTCTCCCTCCTTTTGGAAGTATCCCCCGTGCCTTCTGTCTCAGTGTCTCTGCCTGACTGATCTGTGTGAACTCGCTCTACTCCGCAGAGCGCCTTCCTTTCAGGTCGTGTTGAAAGCAGCCCCGTCGCCGCCGTCTTGCGAAACACCGGCATTGCAAATATTGCAGGTGGCTCCTGGGCTGTTTTCATTTTCCACTTTAGAATATTTCGACACTGCAGAAGTTTGGTGTAATTTAAGTGCTAGTGCTGACTTTCTCCAGCGCTTTATCCCTGCCTAGTTTAAGCCTTACTGTCATAAGTTGTGATGTCCGTTTATATCACACATATACAACACCACAGACAGAGAAACATTGGGACACTAACTTAAATGCATTGGTATTTTATTGGATTTTGTGTATCTGATACTAATATAGTGTCATATACTTGATCAGCTCTGATGGTGGACAGCCCTGCTAATGTCCGAGCTCAGGTTGCCAGAGATAACCATGAAGCCCATATTGACAGACCAGTGTCAGTGATTTACATAAAATTTAGCAGAAACATTTTTTTTGCTTCTCAGAGCAGCATGGAAGAGAAGTTTGGTCAAAGAGCAGAGTTAGCTAACATCCATCAGAATTGGAGCAGTCAGTGTTAAGGGACCAGCAGTGATTTGGGGTCTGTTAAGCAGGTAGAGTCTGTTACGCATCTGAACATGCCTGTCAAAGATTCTGACATAGCAGAGTACATACCAGCATCTGCACAGTGTACAATGTGTTAAATCCAGATGCTGGCAAAATTTCATGTTCTTTTATTTTTTGCCCCTATAAATTTTTACCCAAATGTTCAGTTCTCCCACCCACCCCTGAGAGGCAAGCCCCACTACCAAGCACGGATGTACCCCCCCCCCCCCCCCCCCCTCGCCCGATTAAAATTCTTATCTGACTGTCCAAAACCATCAGCAATCTTCCGAGCTGTAGTGCTTGCAATAATGTGCCTGGCAAATGGCAAAGTTTAGGTGCCGGTGATACATTTGAATCGACTTTTGCTTTTTAAACTGTCACAGAGATCATTCCTGTCTAAAGTCTGTTCAGTGATATTCATTGTGAAAATCTAATAACCTATAGCTAGTCTGTCAAGACCAAAAGAACTGTACTCATTTTAAATCTACTAACTGAAGAAGATTGATATTCCCTTAAAAGACTGGCATCTGTAGGCGGCTTGAAAGACGGGTGATTGAGGGGAACATCCAGTCCACCACCTCCAACATCAAAAGGAAGATATGTTCTAAGACTGCTCTGAAATCGCTCTTTATTCTGCACTTATACTGAAACATGTTTTTTGCACGTGTTAGTATTCTAGATTTTCCATTCAGTATTCATACTAAAATATGTGTGACAGTTATGAACTATGTGTGCATACATACAGGTATGGGATGCCTGTTCACGATTACCTACACAACTTCTTTTGGCTTAATTATTATGTAAGGTTTGGGTCATACCCTGGACCATGTTCATGTATCAGAAGTGTTCTTCAGGCAGCCCTTTCTGGCTTATGATCGCAACGCCACCGTCAATGCACGGGACCAGAAACACAATACATGCACACTGTCAGATGAGCCTAATTTAAATACAACTAGGAATTTATGCATTTAAATATTTCTATATTCCTCTTGAACTGAGTGCCAAAATCAAGGTAGATCTTTTTAATAATATATATAATAGTGTGTATTTTTCCATGTGGCCAAGGGTAAAGTGGAGGCAGCTTGGCAAACAGAACCTGGGCAGGGTGATGACAGGAATGAGAATTCTGCATGCTTGAGCAGCTTGTTACACTGACACTCGCCTTCAGCATCAGGGGCTTGTGGTCCAGGGTGACTGGCAACACAGAACTGGAACATTCTGATAGATACAAATACTGGAAAATGAGACACTGCTGATAGAAACCAGTGTCGGTAATAGTTTTTTTTTTTGGCCCAGTTCCCCCAGTTAAGTTCTGAGATTGCGACATACCAGATGTAACTTTTTCGCTGAACGTTGTATGTATTTTAAAAAATAATATTTCAGTCAGCATTTCCATTGTAAAAAGACAATAGTGGCGGATCTGTTTGTGCTGGTGATGAATGTAGGTTCAATTTTAAGACGCAAGAAAGATGCAATTTATGGGTCTGTTTATTATTTTCTCCATCTATTGAACAAGCAAAATAGTCTTCAAGATCTAGGCATAAGAGTCGTAAGAGACGAGTTTCTCTAAATCTCTTGCTTTCCATGCAAGTTACATTTTTAATGTATCATTGATATAAATGCAGAGTAAATGATCAGTTACTATGGTTATTTAGACAGCATTCAACCAAATGGAAGACTGAAAGACAATGGTTACTTTTTATCATGAAATATACAGGGCTGCGTTCCATTAGAGGGGACTTGGGATCTCATACAACCAGGAAATGCGAACACAAAGCAAACAAGGAAATTATGATTGGCAGTATGATAAGCATCAGGTGTGGCTTCAAAACCTTTATGTAAGCTCATGTTATTATTTAAAAGCAGAGCAGATTATTTATCCTTTGTGCAGTAACAGCTGAATTTTAGTACCTTTAATCTGTCAGGCTTTCAGTGATTCTACTGCATACCCAGAAGTTCATGAAAAGCTGGAACATATTTAAGCAGCGGTTGCCACAGTTTGGGTCCCAGATGGTGATTATATAACGCTATGGGCAAGTAATAGTTTTTCCACAAACAAAGCCACAAATAAACAGCTGCTTTTTATTTAGTGGTAATGCATCCTTGCTGATCTTGTAAACCTTTTTTGAACCATCAACACCCTTAAACATTAATGGAAAAGTTTAAGTGCACTGCGATAAGTAATCATAAATAATTTTGACACATCAAGTGCTTTAAGGATAAATGACACATCAGCTGTGGAGTTTCTCTCTGTTTTTAAACATTAAAAGCCTATATTACAAAAAAAGCTTTATTTTTTAGTGAAAATACTTAGTAAAAAGTTGGGAAATCTTGTAATCTTCTGTATTATCCAGAAGGAAATGAGAAAACACAACAGAGCAGCATAACACAGGACTGAGCTGGTCCCCATCGAAGCCCCAGCGATGTTTGGAGGCTGCTGTTGTGGTGTGGAGGCTTGTACACAAGGCCTCAGATCCTTCCCAGCATGCGTGCGATCCACCAGTTACAGGGCATGACGACTTGGCAAATCACACGGCCGCCCTGGTAGTAATATGGATATGGCCAGAAACCGCCAAGAGGCTCGTGGTAGCGCCGGCAGAAGCGGTAACCACGGCGACAGTGCTGGCAACAGTGACCATTTTCATCCAGCTCGCTCTCCAGCTCGATGCCGACGTCGCGCTGTAGATGTGGCAAGAGGGACAATAGGGGACCCTATTAATGCGCTTACTCTGAGATACATGGAACTGAGTGAGGCACCAACCGCCGTGTGACAGAAAGACGCTGACCAAAAATATGCTACTATTAACTATGCAGATCAGAAATGGGGATTTAACATAACAGCAATATTGAAATGTTGCACTGAACTGCTTACGCTGCCCCTAACTGGCATTCCCCTTTACTCTTGTTTAAAATGAACACACCCTGCAATGCCAATGCTATGTCTGTGCAGCAGGACACTACACTGTATGACAGGCCACTTGCAGGGCTGTGACATGACCTAGACCCAAAACATAAAGCTAACCCCACTGCCAATGTTAACACTATTCCTAACCATAATGCTAGATCTAATGGCACTTTTGCACTGCCACCAAGACCTGAGCCATACCAGGAACTAGTGGTTTTCCATTGCAAAGTACGTGAGCCATACCCGAGCTGTA
Source organism: Petrocephalus sullivani (assembly GCA_026780845.1). Taxonomy (NCBI): domain Eukaryota; kingdom Metazoa; phylum Chordata; class Actinopteri; order Osteoglossiformes; family Mormyridae; genus Petrocephalus; species Petrocephalus sullivani. The sequence goes on along the minus strand of JAODKM010000002.1, from coordinate 27,414,102 downwards.
ACTGTGCTGACATGGTCCTGCTTACCCTCAGGGATGAAAGCATGACTAAACCGAGCTGACTGGAAATATAGGGAGATACCAGTGTCCTGAGCTTTCATTCTTAGTAGTATCACACATCGCGATACGATTCCCGATAACTCCCGATAAATTTCCCACCACCTACTTAGAAGAGTACGACTGAACAGCTAAACAGAATGGATTCGTAATGCAAATTTAAGCAGAATTCCATTAGCCTTTGATGCTTGTATAACATGGAAATTCTCATAGATGTGGTAGAAAATGAGAAAATTAGCACATAGTCAGTCATGATGTACATTGTGTGAACAGTAAACAATCTACTCTTAGATTTTACGCCACAGTTGCTCTCCAGACCCAGCAACGCCGTTACCGAGCCGACCATTGTGCAGAGGAAAACTGACGCGAACTGTGCTGTAGCTAGTCTCTCTCCGCGGTAGGGCTTGGTTCCTGTGTGCTAATGGAAAAGTGCCAAAACTAAACCTAACACTCTGCTAACCCTAGCACTAATCCTAATACAAATCCTAAACGCAAACCTAAGGCCAATGTTACCCTAGTTTCAACTATAATGTCAACCCTAACCACAACACTACACCCAACCCTAATGCCGTCCCTAACTTTATCGATCACTCTAATTCAAACCCTAATCCTAGCCCTAACCACAGTGTGACCTTAATGGTAACTTCACCACTAACCCTAGCCCAAACCATAATGAAATACCTATCCGTAATGATAATTCTAACCCGAGCCTAAACTGTAATTCCAGCATCCAACATTAGCACTACACCGAATGGACATTGAATTTGCCCTTATCTGAAATGGGACACTATCTAAATACAATGTAATTATCAGAACAGTGTGGACTGTTTTCTCTGTAATTTTAAGTGTGTACTAATCTCCTTTGGGCTGTCTGGGACTCTTCACTCATTTACGTGTGGAAGCCGGATAGCAAAATGCATCAAGAGCGCCTCATCTCCGCAGCACACAGACAAAATCCACTACCAATGAGCAGAGCATTAATCAACTAACATGAGAATTTCAAAGAGATCTCTGCTGGCGGAAGGCGGGGAGAGTCTCTCTGAGTCCTTCACTTGATATGATATCTGATGAGACCTTTCAGGGTAAAACAGCATCTGTCTCATTTGCACTGAACTTTGTAAACATGCTAAAGGATTTCCTTGTTCTAGGAGAGGACTTCTTTACCAAGGGCATTCACATCACATTCTAGACAACAGTCATACTGCCAGATGATGAATTGCCTGAAATTACTTACTTTTTATGTAGGAGAGTTCATATATAAAAGTATATAAAGCGGAAATTGCATGGAATTTGATTTATTACTCATGCAGGTGCCCGATTACTTATTTATTATGTTAGTCAAGTTTTGGGTCATCAGCCAATAGGTGACGATGCAGGGATGTCAACCCCATGTGGCAGTGTTATCAGAAGTGCACGAAGTGAAAAATGACAAAATCAAAATCTGTGCTTTGTAAACCGGCAAGTGGTATTCAAGTCAGATAATCGACAATTAGGAAAACACACTGAGACAAGACTGTGTTATTCTTCAGAGACAATTCAATCAAAGCAAGTCCCTTTAAAGGAGTGCTTGTGTTAATCACTTTGCATTTTAATTTCCATGCATGGGGAGACTGTGATTGGAACGAAGTACTGCAAGAGAGCTGTCCAACCGCTGACAAAGGAAGAGCGTTAATTAACGATGGAAGCTTTTAGTTACAAACTGCAAACAAAAAACTCCACAAAATGTAAAATATAGACAGGGAGAAACGATTTCAATTGACTGAGCACAAAACGTGGTACAGTACAATTTTGTCACAAAACCAAAACGGCTTTGGTCCAAAATGAATAAAATGCACCGATTAGTATAAGGAGCAGTCTCCTCAAGGTGAGTGGAGCTGTCTCGCACTACTGTTTTCAAATCCCTGAGCTGATTTAAGCTCCACTGTCTTTTTTGTTATTGACTTGTTAAATAAAGCGACTGGCCAAATGTATGCATTTCTGTGAGGAAGATACTCTGGTGAGCGTCTTCTCAGCCCCTGGATGTTCTCAGCCTGCCTTCTGCCCCATCCCCTCATTTGGACTTCGGACAGGAGCCGAGTACAGGAAGGGCTCTTGTATAATTAGAGTCCTGGCTGACAGAAGCCGAGGGGGGCACGCAGAGACCTGTTAACCTGTGCCAAAACTCTCGCTTGGGTTATATTTCCAAAGTCGAGAGCGCCGAGCGTAAAGCTCGACCACAGAGATGTAGGTCAAGGACGGCACGCTTCCGGACAATGGTAATCCGGTTTTAAAGGTGTCTGGATGCTCTTTCCAGTGTCATGTTTCAAAATGGCAGCCAGTGGGCCTTACTAAAAGCGTCAAGTGTGACCCACCCTGACCTCTATCGCAGGTGTCACTTTAATGATTATTTATGAAATGTGTTCAGCAGGTGAGGCCGGGCTATCTATAATGTGCGTGCAGATCTGGGCCATCAGTAAAAAGCCATGAACCCCAGACTTCCTGGTGTTGTTGACCTTGATTTCAGTCTTCTAATGAGTCTTGCTCATCCTATTTTATGGTCACAAAAACATTAATTATTGCTTTCTGTACAAAGGCCCCATAGAGCTATGCATCTCAAACTCACTTGGAAAGTCAATGAATCCAAAGTCAAGGATACTGCACCACTATATCCCAACACTCTCATGCTACAAAAGCAGTTATGGAAGATGGTGATTTTATAACAGAATAAAGATTTTAAACAATATGAGATTTTTTTCAATGCTTTCATCACCAGGTGGTATAAAATTGAAATGACAATCCCACAAAATAATAACATGAATATTAAAACTATAATTTAAAACTGTACTTTCTGAACCATACAGTCTGTTAGTCTGTAGTCATTCATCAGGAATAATAGATGCATAAACAAGTGCCACCTTTCACATTCTAATGAGAAAATGTTCTGCTGTTGCCAGGTAGCCATGTACAGTGATGCTTGCTGACTATATTAAAATAAAGCAAACAATTTTCTACACAGAGCTCAGTCAGATGACCTGATCTTTTAAAAGCAAGCTAAGGCACTACTCTCTAGTTGAATGGAATGCAATGCAGAATCTTCTACAGATATTAAATTATAATAAGTTATCATACATTAGATACTTTCTAACATTTTAAAGGGATATGGAAGAAGAGAATGAAGGCAATTTATGTGACTCGAACTCTCTGGGTGCTTGCTACCTGTGTTTTTATCCTCTGAAATAAACATCAAATAATCTATATTTGGAAACTGTTGATAAGGCAGTAAGCTTATAGAACCGGGCATGTGAGACTGCAGCAAGGTCCTTTATACACAGTTTCATCAGTGAAATATTCAGCTCTGCAGACAACAGTCTTTTTAAATGAAAGCATCTGCTTTGCAATGGATGGAAAAAAAACATCTCCCTGTGACCTTCCAAGGTGTGTTTCAAACTCTCCAGATTTATCTCATTCCTCATGGGTTGACCAGATGTGGTTAGTAAGATTCCCATTTAAACTCAGCATCCAGAGAAAACAGGCGTTTCACTCTCGCCTGGTGTCGAGCTGCTGAGCCAGCCGATCTCACCGAGTAAGAAAAATGTTCCGGGTTCAAGAGGCCTTTAAATGTAAATGGTGTGAAGCAAAACACAAAATATGCTGATCCACCTTCACCTCTGCACCAATTCACCGCCATGTTTTTATAAAATTAACTTATATCAAGGCCACATTTAGTAGTTAAGGTAGTCCTTCAAACTGTTTGTGTTTCTATTTGTCTGTGAGAATCAAGCAGAAATCAAACTGGTCCCTACTATTAGGTCGCTCTATGAGTTCCTGTTTGTCTTCTAATTAGAAGCAATACTGCAGCTTAATTTGAATAGTTAGTTTTTTTAGAAGGAAAGTATTTGGCCTACTGATACCTTTAAAATTTCGCCTTATAATTAATGATTAATAAATTCTTTCATTAATGAGCGTCTTGCCTCAAAAGGGGTCCCCAGTAAAAAAAAAAAAAAAACAGCTTCTTGTGACCTAAAAAATCCAGAAGAGATGCAACAGACTGACTCAAAAGGGGCTGTTGGGAAAAAGATATGCTTCCTTTGAAGGCTAAATATTCCTCTTCATTAACTGAAAGACATTAAGGACGTCTAACTGAACTGGCCTTAAAGAGATATATGGGGCAATTTTAAAGCTTTTATTCCATAAAGTCGATCTTACCTCATGATAGCAGGCAGCCATTAATGAATGATTTCTAGAAAGCACCTTAGTGTGTGGCACCCCCCAAGTGGGCTCTTACGTAGTCATTGACAGGTTGGTAATCCGTGACGTCCCTCGCCTGACGTTGGCCCCTGGCCTCCTCTGCAGGAGACCCCTCCTCACCTTCAATGCCATGGGTCTCAGCATCTGTAGAGTTACACGTGTTACGAGTTACGAGTTACACGTTACACGTTTCTGGGGAGAAACACTTCCTGTTTCTGAAATGATGTCTCAGCTGCTGCCAGCAGTCTCACATTAGTGGCTACAGTACAGTGCACGCAGGAAAATACTCCAGTTTGGACTTAATTAAACAATCTTTCGAATCAATTAAAAATATATATTTAAAAATATTTATATATATTTTTTTTGTGCAAAATGAGTAGGACACAATCGCCAGAGCCAATTGCCTTGTGAAAAGCAATGGACACTTTCAGAATAAGCTAGTGGGCTTAAGGGTGAAGATGCCGAAATAAAGTGTACTTCACTTACCTAAAATATTTTGTACAAAAATAAGGGATGGAATGAAAGCCATATGAGAATCCTACATCTCTGCTGGTTTTGGCCTTAAATATGAATGTATGTCTGTATGTGTGATTTAATATCCCCAGCTGGGACTCGTTTTTCGTTTTTCGAGTTTTTGCAATGACCTTATTTGGTAAGAGGTGTTCCCTATTTTCTCCCCCCGAGGAGTGCTTCTCATGCATTTAAAGGTACACTGTATGCATTTCCCATTCGCCTCACCTCACAGCAGGATACATGGAAGGCGTTACGTAGGAATAGTTTTATGTCAGTTTTATATGAATCTATGTTTACCATTTTTCAGTTTTATGCAAAGGATTAGGCGTTCCGTATGGCGTCTTCTGCAGGTCTTATCAGATCTTGGGGTGAAGTCATGCAGGAGGCTTTACCTTTCTTTAGAGACGGATGCATCCAGTGTACGGGCAGGCGGTCACAGATCTCCCAGATCTTGGAGTTGAGGAGGAAGCTGTAATCGGCAATGGGCTCTTCGGCGGGGACCCACTCCTGCACTTCCTCCACCTGAGGGTCCACAGTCTCGTCCACCTTGCCGGGCAGAGAACAGCCCCTGCCGATTTAGCCACCGCTTCACATATAACACTTTCTTTGGCTGTTAGGAGCCTTAAGTCAAGCACCTCAGGAAACTGAAAAAATATTTAAATGAAAACTTAAATGCAAATGTGGAAAAGGGCCAATGTGTTATTTAAAATTGGTCCGACAGATACAATAACCCATAATAGGATGGCCCTCCTCCCTCTCCTGCTCCTGGAATGGCCTGGAGAAAGCACTATTAATACACTTAATTTGTTGATACTGTAGTTCATGAGCTGTAAAGTAAACTATTATTGCTTAATGATAGGGAATGCGTGGCACATCAGTCTAATAGAGATATATGAAAGGCCTTTGGTAATGTATTCCCCAACAGTGGAGATATTTGTTTTCTTTGTGTATATGTTAATACATAAGCAAACAAATGCACTTCACAATCCCTTGTTAATTAGCGTGGAGCAGAGAAACTGTTTCACTTGACAAATGTTTTCGAAGGTGATTTTTTTCTGGCATTAAGGTCTAATTGTGGATTTTTAACATTTATACAGAATCCAAGGGCTACTGTGTGAACTTTACGCCATGTGCAGTAATTTGTCTCACTCCCTCTTTCGATTTATGCAGTTCCTAGACACGGGGCATTTCTCAAATGGCATTCCCATTGATTGCAATAGAGAATCATCACCAACCTCTACTATGGAAAGGATCCAGCACCACTCTCAGAAATCTGCTCTCTTCGCGGCTGTTCATGAAAGGTGTGCCTGAAAGCTACCTCCACACAGAACCCTGACCTGGCCTGCAGTGAAGACCCTCTCCTGCTGTTACCTTGGCTTCTTTTAACTACCGAAGCTCAGTGACCCTCCCTCACACATAAACGGGAGCTACAACATGTGTCATGCCACCAGGCGACTGACATGATGGCTGAGGCATGACACAGCTGCACCCCCGGATGCCCCGTCAGAGCTCCAGAGGCCATCACCTGAGAGCTTCATGCATATGGTAGGTTCCCATGCAACCAGGGGTAGGTACCATACTTTTGGTACCAATAAATAAGGTTTTCTTTTGGCATAGAAACTGTTACTGATGCTGAATGACATCAAAACGTGAGGTGGGGTATAGTATATGGCTATAGTATATTATACGGCTGAACAGGTGCGATATTACTAACTAACATGGCATGTTATGGCCACACAGTTCTTACATCACTTGTCAACTAAATTGAGATCAGGCTTTTTCATACCTACGGATATTATAAAAGTAGGGTTGAAGTTTTGCTAAACATTTTTACGCTGTCATAGGGATAAAACTATCTTTGCAATTTTAATAATTATTCCTTTTATAGATTAAGTAATAAATGTTTTTAAAAAATCAGTTTAAAGTTTACCTCTGCTGCTTTTGCATTGCATACGATCTTTGAGACAATCATAATCATTTTCATCCTTGTTGTTGAAATCACTTCTAGACAGGTTTGTGAAAAATTTATGTTGAACTCCTTTTTGCTTTTCAAATACCGCAATATTTATTACAACACAATCGCATTGCTTTATTTGGAAATTTTACAATACTGTGCTGTCCTAGTATATTAAATAAAATTCTTTTAAAATGTCTTGTCATGCTGTCCTGATCTTGTTTGGTCTGTTCTTCTGTTCTTTTATTTTGTTTATCATTTCCTGAGTTTGTATCTTTTTTCAAGACAGTGGTTGTATTGTGTTTTAAAGGCAAGCTATTAGTATAACCAATCGACAATAAAAGCATTGCAAGTCCCATCCCAAAGTACCAAAGTACCAAAAGAGAACCCCAACTGGTTTGGCACTTTTGGTATTGGAACTCGACCAGAAGTCAGTGGAAAAGGGAAAGTACCACAAGTACTTTACGGTCCCTGGTGCAGTGGAAAAGTACGGTGGCACTGAACAATAACTGAAAAATTAAATAAGTGGAGCAACAGTTGAATAAAGTTTTGCAATCTTAAAAAATTGGAAGTGTTTCCACAATTTTGCCCATTAGTGTATATGTGACTATAATGCAATGGCCTGTGTCACAGTGTTTAGCACTGTCCATCACATCTGCAGGGTTGGGGGTTCGAGGCTGTCCCCCAGTTTGTGGCCTAAATCACTGGGATAAGCTCGAGGCACCCTATGAGATGGATGGAAAAAAACAATATAACTTCCTATAAATACAGTGCCAAGCTCTACTGTCATATTTTCATGGAGGTCCAGGGCAGTTATTCAAGACCAAAACACATACTGATTTCTGTCAGCCCAAGAGATGCTAGAGTAACTTTAGCCTAAGGTGAACTGCTTGAGTCCCAGAAGATCAATACCTATTTATTTGTAGAAGTGGCGTATGAAGGGTGTCTGAAGGATAGCTGGAACTCTTTACAGGGGTCTTGGAAAGTTTTCCTGTGTTGAACTAAAAACCAATATTTATCTCTTACCATTAATTACCATTACCATTGGAAACAACTGCTGGATTATTAAAAAAAAAAAAAACAGATCACTATCTAAATAAATCTACTTCCAGTAAGCAGACATGCAGTATGCATTCATCCCGAGCATATATGTGCAAAGCATGAGACAGGACGTAACACAAGATGACAGGGCATCTGTAGCCTTAAGGGGTAATTGGAAGTAAACACTTTACACCTGGATTTCATTTTCAAGTTGTTGCTTCTACTCAGAATGACTGGAATGCCAAAGGAGGCCTTCAGGAGCCAGCTGAGAATGCAGAGACTCACCGAACCTGACAGAATGAGGCTTTATCTGCAGATCCTTTACCACCTACTATTTAAAAAGGCAGCTACTACAAAATCTTACATACATATGAGATGCCCAACTTGCGGTAACCTGGCACAATCTGCAAAAAGACGGTCACTTCTCCTGCGAGACAAGCTGCATTTACAGAAAAGACGGCCACAGACACTACCCTTGGAAATCGTCTGAGACGCAGGCGATGGCTGAAGGCCGACTGCCTTGTCAAAAGGAATGGACACCTTCAGAATAAGCGAGGGGTCTTAAGGGTTAGGGTTAGGGTTAGGGCAAACGAAGGCTCACATCGGCTGCCTGGACGCTTAAGCTGCACCTGCACTGAAGGGCAGAACAAACTAAGTATGATAACATAATACTGAATATAGAACCCTTTGTTAAAACTACATGACATTGTTTCACAATGGGAAATTAAATACTTTGTGTTTCTGGGCTATGGTCATAAAATCAAAGTTTATGCTGAATGTAGTCATTTTTCGATAGGCTTTAGACATAAGCAGTTGAAATATAACACTTGGAAGCCAGGAACAAAAATTGTGTTACATTGTGTTATTAACTTTACATTACTAATTTCGCTGTATGTTAGTTTACTATTATATAAAGAAGCAAAACGAGATGCTTGTTCCTACTACTGAATACCATGTCTCACAGACATTACTCAGGGATCAAATTGACCCTGTTTTAGAGCTGTGTGAAATTTTGCCCTTTGCACGAATCGCATGAGTAACACGTTTTGCCCAATAATCAACACCTTTCCTGACCCTAAAAAGCTAGCTGGCTTATAAACAGTTATGGTGTGTGATGAAACGCGGTGTATTTTAAAAGCCAGTAATCTGCATCATGATACAGTACCTTGGGCCACCTGCCCACCGACTGCACCACCCAATATATGGGCCATTTTTTATTGCCGGCTCTGGCCACATCTGCCTTTGCTGCTTATTTTTTCCTTTTGGCAGATATTGTTACTTGGGTGACATCCTTTGTGGGGTCAAGTGGGGGTGAGGAAGAGCCTCATGATTTTCCCTGCCACACCCCCTCCTAGCCCCTCCTACTCTGAACGTACGCCACTCTCCCTCCAGCCTGGATGCTAAGGACCGGCTGCCCCACTCTGGCTCTCCTACCATCATCTTGCCTGATTTTAATATGGGTCCCATTGCTGGTTTCAGAATGTTCCCAGCACAAAAAAGCAATCCAGGTGCATTCTGGGATGAATTATGGGAAAAGAGTTAAATATCAGCTAAGATATGGTGCCTTCCAGTTTGGAAGATTCCGACAAGGAGACTGGTAGTGGTGGAACACGACTGGCATTGTTTTGTGACGCAGAATGTGGGTTTTGTATGCCAGGTGTGCTTTGCGATCGGGAATTAAGTGATGACTGTATGCAGATCATTCGGTGGGTTTCCTGCATAAATCTCACTGCGGTCCACAACACTGTGACCTCCTTTCCTTTCTGGCATACCTCTGGCGCTCGTACAGATCTTCTGCGCTCTGCCTTGCTTAACAGCTGGGAATTAAGGCTAAACAGAAGAATCTAATTAGGTTTCATAGTAAACTTAGGAAAAAAAGAGAAGAATGGCCAGAACATATGGCAGCAGCAAGGCAATTAGTATCTGTGAACACGGGTTAGACACTCAAAAGGCGAGGGGGTAGAGGAAGCAGCACGTTGTTCTTACTGTTGTGGCTTCTGTTGCTGAAGTCACCCGGGCTACTGAGGACTGAGCTGGCATAACAATAGGCCAACAGCTTTAATAATCGAACAGGGTAGCGATGCCGCGGGTCCTGTGAAAGAAATGGATTTTTCTCCACGCAGTTTACAATTCCCATATCGTACTGTGACACTGGTGAAATTGATCAGTTTTGTTAAATAGAGGATCACGCCCACCTGCCTGTCAGCACCAGCCGTGAAACACAAATGGCCATTAGAGCGAGATGAGCCAGATGAATTGCACAAACCGGGAGCCGTATGAAATTTACAGAGTAAACATCTCTAAATCCCATTTTAATGGCTTTACCTGTTCACAGGACTGGTTTCCCCCTTTCCTTAAGGCTATTTGGACTGAGCCTTTAGGAGGATATGATTAAAAATTAATATTAGTTGGAGATTGACAGCACACATCATTAGATGTATACCTTGTGGGCCCTGGGCGTACCTTTACCAGCCTTTTTCTCATGCCGTACTCCAGAGACCCAACTTCAAACTGCTGTGGAAAATGAGACAAGGGTAGGTTGTGTGTACACCACCTTGGGTGGAGCTCTGTCTGGGTCACTCCTCCGATACTCATCTCACAGAAAGGCAGGAAGAGAGCACGTGGCTGACCGAGACGGCGGGGGCACAAACCGGGTCGCGGGCGCGGTCGGCGTCCAGCTCTGCGAGCTCAGGCAGGTCTTTGAGCTGCGGCCTGATGTAGCATCTCTGATGTTTGGCGAATCGAACTCCTGTCAGTCCCTGTGGAAAATAATAAAATGCAGAGGATATGTGCATTTGCACTTTTACGCGGTGATTCCGAGAAGACGTGCAGACGTGGTAATCAATATGTTCTGACTGCTGTGAAGCATTTTAAAATAAGAGTAGGTGCTGAAGCGCGGTGCTGGTATATGCAAAGGCGGCCTTTTCCGCTGGGGGTCGAGGCTGGCCATTAGCTCCCTTTTTGAAAAGAATGAGCACTAGATTATATACCATGGTCAAATGTGACCATTTCGAGTGTTTTTATAATCTGAGAGCTGGCCAAGACTGTAAATGGAGCGCTGTGAGTAACGATGTCGGCCAGACTAGCCTGCCACTGCCTCTAACTCCCGCGCACTCTGATTAACAATGGACGGCTCTCCTGCTGCAGAACGCGCCTCCTGCCTTTGCAGAGGCGGACAGAGCGAAAACAAAACACGTCTTAACAGACAGGGATGCTTCGCCTCCTCGTACAATAAGGGTCTCCATGGGATCAGAGTGAGAGAGGCGAGCAGGCACATTAACCCTTGGTAGCCAGGCGATCTCCAGACCACCGTCTGTATCATCACAAGATTTACACCGGAAGGTAACATTTGCACGGGGTATGATAGTGTCTGGTCACCACAGACTGACTCAACACAGTAAAGTTCTGCCTCAGTCCCATCTAAGGAGCGGCATCTGACATAAGCTGTGCCATGAATATAGACATGACTCTTAACAGACAGTCCACTCCAATGACTTATATCACCGTTCAGCCAGAGATGATTATTTACTGCCTGAAGGAGTATTCAGAAAAGGCAGCAAGTAACAATACCGATAATGGATCCTGTTCTCATCTCGCCATTACGTATTTGTCAGTGATTATTTGACCAGCGGCAGCAGGCATCGTGGTCATTTGGGGGGCATTCCTTTCTGTAGCCATGGCGCTGTTTCCACGGCATTCCAGCAGGACACCCCTCATACTTCTGGGTGTGCATTAAGCATCACGTGCCCAAAGCTCTGTCAGGATGTTCGTGTGACGCCACCTTATGGCCGGCTGGAGGCGGATATACAGGTGAATGTCCGGCTGAAGCTGGCCACTGTCAGGCCCCCGCTCGGGGATTAGGGGCCTCGAACCTGTGGCTCCTGGTCCCTTTTCCAACAAGATAACTGCTGCCCAGTCCATCTGAGCAGGAGCTGCTGTTCAATGGAAGCCGTGCATGTATTTCTACGGTGATGCTCGGGAATTCCTGTCTTCACCCCCTCCCCCCACCCCCCTCCACCTGATGTTCACAGTATTAGCCTGAAACAATAGAAAAGGGATTTCGCCCCTGGTCCTGATGGTATTATCTTCGCATTTCCATTCCTCATACGAGCCCTAGGGCTCGGCAGAGATTGTTTCTAAGGTGGCTTTAGAGTGTGTAATGACTTGCAACATCCTTTCTTTATAAAAATCAATTCCGAACTCTGCCTTCAGCTAACACTTAGTATAACTTATAATAAGGTTTGTGTTTTCTTTCGCCCCATCCCTATTTAATCACTGTGTGGTTTGAGCGATCCCTCGCCTTCCTCTGCTCTCCCAGTGTCCCGTGGCAGAGTCTCCAGTCAAACAAATCTCCTGACCGGATTTGCTTCACTGACTGAAGTGGGTAATTTAGGTCCTGGATGGAGGAGAACGTAGCAACAGGCTAAGTGAGAAAGTAAATGCACTGTGTCGGTGTGTGTGCGTGCGTATGTGCGTGTGTGCAAGTGCATTAGGTTTATATTACATTGTGGGGACTAAATGCCCCCCACAGTGTGATAAAAACCTGCTATTTTGACATTGTGGGTACCATTTTTCAGGTTCCTACAAAGATCTGTAAGTGCATTCAAGAAACTGAAAATGCCAACATTCTATGGTTAAGGTTAGGACCGGGTAGGGGTCATGTCAGGATTAGAGTTTTCCCCATAAAAATCAAAGGAGGGTCCCCATAAAGATATAAATACAATATGTGTGTGTGGCTGATAATCATTCCTGGTGCAGCTCAGACTACCGGCAAACAGAGTTATGTGTGAGTTATCATTTACCATCTGCTCTTATCCTGTAATAAAAAATGAGGATTTATTTTCTCTCGAAAAAAAATAACAGGTTACCCAGCATTTAAGCTGAAACAGATGTAGAGTGTGGGATCCGGAGAGGATAGAACAGTACTTAGGTGCTAAATTAATTAGCTTTGCTTTTTGAGACATGGTGGAGTAAGAATTTGATTTTGTTTTCTTAGATCGTGGTGCGAGTGAGGTTGCGAGTCACAGCTCACATTTTTGAAGTCGTGGACTTCCAGCACTTCATCGCTGCCGTTGCCAACCTTGAAGATTTCCGTCAGATGGGTCGGGTCGATCTCCATCACGCTGTCCATCTCCACCCCATCCAGCAGGACCTTGAACTGGTGCTTGTACACCTGAAAAGACAAGTCAGAGGCTCTGTAAGTCACACAAGCTGCTTTCTGTGTGGGACTAGCAATGGTTGGATACAGAGGCACCATCCAAGGTATTTTCTAATCGCACATCAGGAAAAACGGCAGCCAAGTGAGAAAACAAACATGAAACAGTGATATAAATAAGCACGGGCATGCTAAAATGCTAACGTGCTAACATACTAACGTTTATAGGTTAAGTGTAAAACCGACAAACTATAGATGAGCCAGGAAGTGTCTGTTTGAACGCGGAGCACTCCACAGGTAGTGCTTAGTATTTTCGCTCTGCCAATCGAAAGGTAGCCATGTTTATCAAGGACTCACCGGAGAGCTGCGCCTCAGTGCACATGGGGAACGCTTAAAAATCCACTGCCTACAAAAATGATTCATGCCTTGCGGCCTATGGGTGAATCGTTATAATGAGGAATTTATTGCCGAGGTCGTTGCTGTCCGTCAGAGCACATCACTGTGGGAAGGAGGGACCTGGTGCCCATCAATGCCCAAACCAGAAGAAAGGCCCCTCTGGCAGCTGTGTAGGCTCATGTGGTTACAGCTGTGAAGGCAGAGTAGGCTCATGTGGTTTACAGCTGTGAAGGCAGAGTAGGCTCATGTGGTTTATAGCTGTGAAGGCAGAGTAGGCTCATGTGGTTTACAGCTGTGAAGGCAGAGTAGGCTCATGTGGTTTACAGCTGTGATGGCAGAGTAGGCTCATGTGGTTTACAGCCCCCTAGTTATTGTCAGTCTGTCAGAGGAGCATGAGCGTAAGAGAATGGGAAGCAGAGAGGGTGAGGGTGACAGACCGAAGGCCACCAAGGATCTCTGTGAGGTGAACGGGCACAGAACGGATATCGAATTCGCTCTGAAAGGTGTACTGATCGATCTAAATGCTTGTTATAATTGAGGAAGAAACCAGTTTGGAAAATTAAAAGATTCAAACATTCGTCAATATTTGGCCATCATCCGGAATCACTAAAAGCAGCTTACTGTTTTTGTGCTACATATTTCTAACACATACTTACATGCTTGTTTTTGGAGTTGAGGGTCATTCGGATCAAGTCACTTAAAGGTATGACAACAGAGCCCAGTTTTGGGATATCAACAACTTGGCTAGAAGTGGAGTGGCTCAGCTGTACCTGGCTATCCCGTTTGCAGTCATTAAGCCACTTGAGTGTGTTCGGCCCGTACTGCACTTTGCAGACCCCGTCAGGCATGCCTGCATTAACGTATTAAGGGAAGCAGAGACGATTAGAGCGGTAGCGTGCTGTTGATTTATAATAATGTGTAATATATTATCAGCAGGGTTCCGCTTAGCGGCCAGGTCCGTGAGCCTCCCGCTATCCAGCCAAAAGCAGACATGGGAGCCTTCAAGATGGTGCTTAAGTAATTAGGAGTCAAAGACACAGAGAGTGCAGATCCCCGAGGATGCTGTAAGAAGTCTCTACGGTCGCCAGAGCTGCAGTAGGAGTGGGGTGGAATGGGGTGGGGAGGTTAGCATGTCAGGGTTACGGGTAATGTTTCTGAGAGCAGTATGCCCCTCTTCCCTACCCCCCAGTTTCTTAACAGAGGCTTTTATCACAAAACAGACCTGGTAAGGCTGACACATTGGTCCACAGAGAATAAGGGAGCTTTTTAAAAATAAAATAAAATTAAATCAAGGGGGAAAAAAAGTTTAGTCTTTTTGTTTGGCCTTGAGGGGTTGTTTGTATGTGATTCTGGCTAGTGTTCCCTTTCTGCCCCCCCAGACAATCACCCCTAAGCCCCTCTCGACGGCAAAGGCGGCCTGCCAGTGGAACCCGAGGTTTCAGCATCTCACTGAGGCAATGACAATGGACATTATTTAGCTTTCCTGTCACCTTGCTAGTGCCACACTGGTTCAGGGGGAATCAGCCACCATCCCATCGCCGTGGGGACAGACAGCATCAGCCGCTCCATAATTATGCGTATGATAAAGCCTGCGCTCGTCCATAAAGGCTTCTGCACTCAAGGCTCGAGCTGTGCCGCTTATTGGGAGATCTCACACGCATTTGGCTCGGTTCTCCCTTCTTTAACCTATATGTGAACCTGGCTTCTAGATGCTGCCTCTATGTAGCGCGTTTAAATCTTCTCTCCGACCTCATTCTCATGCAGAGCTCCATTAATTGCCTATATGCTGAAATGTATGTCTACTCATAAAAAAGGCGAGATTGAGATTTTCCGGGGCCTGTCCCGTCACCTCGTCCTCAGCCATGCATAAGTATGAGCCGGAAATTATTGTTGCTGTTACATTTTGAAAGCCGCTGTGACAGCAGCACATTATTTCCAATTATGAATAACGGGGTTCTTTGGCGAAAACGGAAACAAACGGCGGCAAGGCTCGTTCCGAGAAGCGGGCGCGGCTTCCAGGCCAGCGGGGACGGGCCGCCACCTCACAAGGCGCCCAGATAAGCGAAATGAATGGAAAAGAGGCGCGGGCTGTCGCACACGCGTCCCCTCGTAAGACGAAGCCAAACGCTGAGGAGAATTACGAAAGGGCCCGATCCGTTTACAGCAGGCGCCAGCCAGACCGTGAGCAGTTTGTTTTCTGATGCTTCTTAGATATTGTGCTGGTGAATCAAGGAATTCAGATAAACAACAAAATGGCACAACTGTGCTCTCATCTGTGCTCCGGGGCTGTGCTTGGCTATTTCATATGCAAATTTATGCACAATTATCTTTAAATACTTCAGCTGAAAAACCCAGGGGCTAAATTTGATCATCAATTCGGCCACTCTCATAATGTTCTCAGCAGGCTTCCTTAACCCTCAAGAAACGTCAGTCCTTCTCCTCTTTCTGCATTGCAGGGCTTTACACCATGATTGTATGGAGGGATCTCAGTCTGAGGTTCGAGACAAGATTTGACAGTCTTTCTTAGCCCAGGGACCACAGCACCACCATCAGGAAGCAGACAATCTCCAACTGCTATGGCACGCACACCTCTCTATCAAGCTCCAAATAAAATTAGGCCTTAGAGAATTTCCTTGCTACGGTTACCAGGTACGTGTTAACTAGTTGCACGACAGCCAAAAACAGAAGGTGGGGAGGGGGTGTGGCCTCACCCAGCATCCCATCACACTCAGTGGATAAATCTGTCACCGATGCCGGTCTCCCACTGGAGTGTGTAAACGAATTCCTGAGGACGTGATCCAGGGGAGAGCTGGGGGGCAGGCGGCGAATGTCTCGGCCTGTATGTATGCCAGCCCCTCCCCTCCCCCCCGACACCCCTATGCCTCTGCCTCCTGTCATCTCGGCGATGGAGTAAATGAACAAGTCCCCAGGCTGGTGGTGAGACGGGCGACTCAGAAAGGGGGTGCGCAGGAGCATGGAGGACAAGGGGAGGAAGTGTGACCCCCCCGGGTGACTGCTGAAGCACAGCTTGACAGCTGTCACTCATGCTCGGGTACACTGATAAAAAGCGGGCTGGGAAAATGGGCGGGGGGGGGGTAACCGGTAGACCTATGATTGATGGAGGCACACAACTTTGGTAAGAGGCACGGCCTCTAGTCTAGTGGGCATTGTGATGACACGGGGGGGGGACCGGAGGAGGTTAGGCTGAGGGACTTGGTACAGCACTGGGGGTATCTCACCAAGAAGCACGTCGAGTTCTCAATGGCCGGAACATAGCTGAAACAGCTGCATAGAATTAGGACGGATTACAGAAAAATCAGTCCAAGATCCTCCTGCCCTGGGCCATGAAGCTGGGCATAGGAGCAAAAAATCAACAAATATAGCATCCCCCACCCCCCCAGCCCATCCTCTCTTCTTTAAGCCTGCCTTTCCAGCTTTGAACTTGACGGCTTTGTGGATTCTGGAGCCAGTTGTTCCACTCTGGGTCAGCACCAGCAGGCAAAGGGAAAATGCTTCCTTCCCGCACGTCTGGCAGGGATGCCTCTGGAGCCTCTGCGTCGAGCCTCTGCCGGTGAGGAGGCAGCCTGCTGCTCACTGTGCTTTCACAGCGATTTCACAGTTCGCAGGGGCATGGTGGGAGGAGCTGTGTGAAATGGCCTTCTATCTTATAAAGGTATTTTCCCAGGGGCTTAAGCAGGGAGGCAGCCTTGGTTCCCCCAATGACATTCGCGTCTTCCCTAGGACCTTTCCGGGAGCCCTGTCCCTGTCATCTCCTGACATCCACACTGACTCATGTGACAATTTCTGTATTATAATCTGTGGGGCGGGGGGGGGCAGTGCCGGAGCCTGGCTCAAGAATCCGGAATACTTCAGAACAGAGTGTAGTTCAGCTCGCGAGCACCTTTTTCATGGATACCAGCCTCCCAAGTCCTCAGCTGCACAGCTGCCCAGCAGATCTAGCCTGAAAGCCCCATGGGGCGAGCAGGGTCAGCCCTCCACCACTATCCTACCTCCCACTGCCTCTGACTGTCTAGATTTATAATTCTGCCATAAACACTTATTCTTCGTAGCTCTCAAGTAGTTATCTTAAGTCTGGCACATTACACACTGTACAGCTTCCAAAAGTACTCAAGTTACGGCAACTACTGCAATTTATACCACAACAGCAATTACAAGCACGGTTACCAGTTATTACTATCACCTCAATGCAGTGGAAGCTGCAATCAGTGGCTAATCCCGCTCTCATAGAGACGCTACACGTGCTAGCGCTGCTCGCTAAGTACGCGAAGAGGCATTACGGAGCCACAATGGCATTCGCTCCCTGGAGGACAGGCAAAGAGAGATCTCCAGCACGCCTCCCTCCTGAAGACTTCTCCTTATGTTAAGACAGACGGGCACCCGGTGAAGAAAAAGGCGAAAAGTAATGAAAAGCAAACGAGAGGAGACGCTTCTCTGTGAAAGACGAGACATCAAACGGACTTAAAAGTATAGCTCTGGACACACTGTTGAGAGCGGCGTAATCATAAGGGACGCGGCGTCTCCCGGCGTACATCAGTCGCAGACGCAGCAGCAGATGGGTGTCTGTGTTTGGAATGTCAAAGTCCAGAGAATGAACTTCTGTTGCCTGCCATGCTGGAACCACCCCCACAGCCCAAACCGTGCTCCGTTTGCAGGCAATGCTCGGTCCGCTGCTGCGGTGATGGGGGGCGGGGGGGTTATGGTGAAATATAGCTACCCCTACTCTGAGAATAATTATGGGGCCAGGTGTATCTAAGAGAACAAGTCCCCCCCTACCTGATAAAGTACTACTACTGTCACAATAATAAAATAATAGGGCTGTCAAAATTGACGCGTTAACGCGGATTAATCCAGCGTTGCGATTAATCTGATTAAATATATTAACGCATTTACCCCATCTGCAGCGCAGAATGACTCAAAATTCCTGAAATGCAGCG
>JAODKM010000002.1:27377344-27393117 GCA_026780845.1 Petrocephalus sullivani | reverse complement strand
GGGCGCGCCCGCGGGGGCCCGCGGGCCGGTAGTGGCGCCGGGGGGGGGCCGGGCCGTTGGGGGGGGGGGGGGGGGGGGGGGGGGGGGGGAAGGGGGCCAGGGAGCGGCTTGATCTCTTGACGGTCAGCGGGCTGTTCTGAGCCCAACTCGGGCACCACAGCGCAATGTTGTCTGAAGAATCGATCTTGTTTTATGTCCTGAACAAAAGTAAACCCGGTGAGGCAGTGCGACGTGCTAGGGACCGCTTTCCACACGCTACCTCTCCGCCCGATGCTCGGTATCGCTTCACTGCCCTTTTGTCTCAGCAGAGGGGACGTCCTCAAAAAGGCGGTGCATTATTTACAGGTGGGGGCCCTTGTACAGGAAGACAATGAGCCACAGCTGCATTAAGGCGGCCCCCTGGTGGCATCCCTGGAGGGGCCGAGACCTCGCGATTAGCCACCTCACGGTCCTCCCTCTGCGAAGCTCTATCTCACAGGCTATTATGAGCCTGCGACCACCTCGCCCTCCTGTGGCCGCCGTTTTGTGTTCCATAACTGCTCGTCTCCCCAGGGTCCCAAAGGACACGGAACAAAGAAGTTCCCCCTCGGACCATCTGGTGCAGGTCCGACGAGCCCCTTTCACTGCGATCGATGCTAGACTCCCGTTGCAGCGGACTGAAGAAACTCATTGAGTAAAAAGGAGGCAGAGCTGGAGAAACAAAACAATGTGGTCACAGGCATCACGCCAGGGGCCTCAGGGCCCAGCGAGCTCAAGGACGCCGTCAGCATCTACGAGAAGAACACACTGAAAGTGTCAGTTCATCTGAATTCATTCTCGGTAGCTGAATGCAAGTAATCTTGTATAATAAATGTCTGGTTGATGTAGCATTAAATATTCATCTAGACCCTCCCCACAGACAATGGCACACTCCAATGCATCTTCATGAACATGGCTTTGCAGGACAAAATATTGAGGCAAATGTCCATTCAAGCCACTGAATTATAAGCCAGCAGGTCGCCGGTGGGGTGGAGGGGGAGACTGAACAGGCCCGTCACTCTCATCCAGCTGTGCCCCCAACCACCCCCCCACCCCCGGACTGATCATTTATCTCACTGCTGGCCCTCCTGTGGCTGGGCGACATTTAGGGCCCACGCGTGAGGACTGCAAGGCGATGTTTTGCATTGCTCAGATGCACCCGGCTAATTTGGCCAGCTGAAAACAGCATAAACTGCTAATGAGGACTGAGATGTTTTTTGAGCCAGCAGGGAGAAGGGGGGAAGGAGAATATGTGGGCTTGAAAGGGTAACTCCGTCAGCGAAGTTGCGATTTTTGTTCTTAATGTGGAACAACAGCTTTAAGTGGATATTGTTTTGATACACTTGGTACGTAAATATGATAAACACCAAACCGCACCTGACCCAGTGAGCACCTCTGATTGTTAAACAACTACACAGAAGAGGCAGAAAAGTACTCTGATGCAAAAATTTGAACCCTTATCAGTGGCCATGATTACCTGCTATGTCCCCTCGCCTTGAGTTCAGCCCCCAGGGCTGTCAGGTCACCAACCCACTGCACTAAAGGACAAGGGGGCGGGACCATCTGCATAGCAGAAGGTGCCAGCATACAAGATATCGATCCACAACTACATACATGATCACGTCTTTCTGAGGACAAGTGAACTGATAAGCCGGGGAAGCCGAAAGCTGCTGGGGCTCCATTCTCTTCCATCAGACCTGGTAGCACATTCATCAGGGTCTGAGGCTTTGCAGAACACAACACCCACTTGTTCAGGGACACTCCATGCACTACAGCGGGGAGCTGTACCATTATTCTTAACCACTTTCTTTTTTTCTAAAGCAACTTATACATATCCGGATATTTTACTAGGGTAATTCAAGGTAGTCCAGCAGGGACCCTCTTGGGAACAAACTGGCAGACTTAATGTTGAAAGTATGTCCTTAACTATGTTATCTGTTTCCCAAAATGAAATGTAATAAAAGACTTTTTTTTCTGGCCTGGGCTGTGGTTTACATTTTAAAGGTTTTTTAGACCAAACCTTCAGGGCCTAAGGGCTGCTTGCATTTTTCTGTGGCAAGATCTGGAGCTGGGCTGCTCCAGGACTGGAAAGTTATTCCTCGGCATGTGGAATGTGCAGGAGACGGAGCCGCTTCGTCCCTAAGTCCAGCATAACCAGGCATCGCAGCGCGCCGAGCGTCTATTTTTAGTTCCCGCAGTTTCGCCAGAAGCCGCAGGACCGTGCGGCCCTTGGGTTAATGGGCTTTGCGATAGTAATGCGGACCTGTAGGCATAATGCAAATTTACGGCCGACGGGCGCGGAGCCGCCCTGTCTATGGCAGCGTGCACTTACTACGTGGGCGGTCCGTCAGCAGCTCTAGACACTGGATATGCAGCCACATAATTCTTATTATGTACATGCACTTATTTGGCCGGCCCTTTTATCCAAAGTGGAGCACTTCTTTGAGAAAGCAGAGACAGTCAGTACCTGGAGTAATAGGGGGTTAAGGGCCTCGCTCAGGGGCCCAACGGTGACAATAGTCTGTCAGTCCTGGAATGTGAGCCAGCGACCTTCTGATCACACGCACACCGTTTTAAGCCACTGAGCTGCACACCGCTCCCAAAATACCTGCCGTATTATAAACGCAGTAGTAGGTCCGTGACAGATCAGGGGGTTTTGTCCATGTGGAAGCTCAGACCTGATCACAGTGTCCTTTTTGAATGCCTTGCACCCTGATAAGAAATCAGTAAAAACATCTGTGTAATCTTCCTTTCTTCCTCCTACATCCATTAGCCGAGTTTCTCTGGCTTCCCGCTGTTTGAATATGGCACCCAAACTCCTCTACGTTTGTGTCTCATTCATCCTCTCCTTTTTACTGTCACTCTGCTTCCTGTAGATGAGTCCCAAGCCTAACATAAGGGCTTATTCACTCTTTTATTACACCTCTTTAATATGCCTCTCCTCTTCCTTGTTCTCTAAAATTTAGTCTTAATTTAATCTTCATTTCAATGTTTCCAGCTCGCAAAAGCAAATTCAGTGAACAGCAGGGAGTGAAGTAACCAGGGAGAGCAGTCATTGGCTGGCAGGGTGATGGCACCACTTAAGTAACCAGGGAGAGCATTCATTGGTTGGCAGGGTGGCGGCACTACTTGACCGCCACATTGTCTTAATGGGAACTTTGATGTGCTCCCAGTCGAGGAGAGATGCTTTTCCTGCTGAAACCAGATTGACTCCGCTTTGTAAAGTGAATTAGTGTGAATAGAGTCAAATACAGTCAGGGTTTTAAATGGCTTCAGGTGACTGTTGGACTTCTGTATACTGCCTAAATAATACATGCGGGCCCTCGTTACCAGGCTCGGGTGACCAGGCAGTGGCGGCAAAGCAGCTCAGGTGGCGCTGGCATCTCCATCCTGGTTGTATAATGTATGCTCCTCCACTTATAGCTGCATGTCCATCTCCTCCCTGCCACTAGGCCCACTTTCTTTTTTATTAACGCTGACATTTAGAACTGTATAATGCTAATTGCTTCCCTGTCTACTTATATATTTCTTACTAATTCCTACGGCTTCAGGCCCGCTCCGAATGCCAGATCCTATTTTCAGTGCTTGAAGTGGGCCAGCTGAAGGAGGCTATATAAAAATAAACCCAATTGAACTGATTTGAATGGAAAATAAGAGCGGTGCCGCCACCCCTGCTGGTTTGGGGTTGGACAGTCACCTGTGCTGTTTCCATTGGGAAGAAGGAGAGGAGGACAGGACCCCCGAAATCCCGGCCTGGCCTTTGGAGGCCTTCTGGCCATGAAAGCTGCCGCTGACTGCACTTCTACCCCCCCACCTCCACCCCCAGGTGACCCACAGCTCATCGGTTCGAGAATAGATAGGAAGGTAGGACTAACCTGTGGTTTCAATACACCGGTGAGAGGATGGTATAAATATCAGCTAAAGTCATCTAAAGCAGCCTTTCCCCCCACGGTCTTCTGGCACATTAAACTCAGTCAAACATTATATTATATATTTGCAGTATATATAAAATGTGTACATACAACCACCCACACACAGGGCACTAAGCCAAAGCACTCAGAGTTGGTACAAGGAGAAAGCAGCCTGTCAGGACTTGCGGGATGAAGGCCTCGAGGGCAGGCAAAGCAAAAGGGAGCTCAGTGAATGGGGACTGGGAATCCCAGGGGATCGCGAAGAGGAGGACTGGCTTCCAGCAAGAGCAAAGGGAATAGGAAGGTTTGACACCAATGATCAGACAGGCTAACAAGGGGCTAACGAGAGGCAGCTGGGAGTGATCCGGAATACGAGTCAAGACAAGCGGGGTAAACGAGTAACAGGCATGGCTTGTTAGGGCTATGACAGGGAAGGGATAGGCAGGAATATGACACAGTCATGGAAAATACAAGGCTAAAATGACAGCATCATACAAAGTGGCGTCCTTGAGGAGCCCATCAGAGTCCTCAACACAGTGCCACTGAGGGTCTGTGAAAAGGACGTGCAAACCGTTGTGTTGCAGGTGACTTGTGAGAGCTTGAATGATGCGTGAGCCTTCAGGCTAATCTTCCAAGGTGATTGGGCACGGAAAACACGCACCGAGCCGGAGTCAGAATTCGACACTGACCATGTTAAAATCTCTGAATATTTGCTCAATTGAAGCATCATTCGGTCAAGTTCTACGGCATCACCGTACAGCGAAAGCAACAAGACGGAGCCTGGAAACAGTGGGGAATGCAGGAAACATTTTTTCAAAAGTATGATATCAGAGTCTTTGAAGGTCACAATGCAGGTTACATCATTTATTGCTGCACCTTTAGCACTGAATGCGGCGATCTCACAAGAGCCCTCTTACTGACAAGGACAGTGAAGAATGCTGCCAGAGAAACCCTTTTCATGGGGTGAGTTTCAGCAAATCCTTTTATTAGATACTCTGCAGATGGGCTCGAGGTTCAGCTGTGGCGTGTGCACGGGCAGATATGAGTCACGGACCGAGCCAAGGCCTTCGGGCTGCATTAAGGCAATTCGACAAAATAATAAAAAAAGACTAAAAAAGAGGATGAACGCAGTATCGTGTCATGTCTGCCTTCCACGGTAGCATAAGACCATAATAGAAAGCCGAGAGCTTTGACAGTGCTAAAGTCAAACAGCTGAGAATGATGGCGTCCAAGGACAACGTATTTTGGAATGCGATTGCCCAACAAAATCTAATTTCAGATAGAAATGCCTATCCCGGGACCTGAAAAGGACCTGAAAAGGAAGGAGATTTCCTCTCTGTCTCTATCTCGGAAGTGAAGGGATGAGCCTCATCTTCCTGGGATTCGATTCACCAGCTGTGCTTGTCAGCCATGACAGCGTCTCGGTATCCCACCCGGCCTTCCTGCCGAGGGTGGTGAGTGGATGGGGTATGGGGGACACGCCCACAGGGCCCGAGCAGCATCTTAGAGATGGAAGTTTCAATTTCTCAAATTCGTCGGAGGTTGTGTATATCAGGCATTCAAAAAAAATGAAAAAGTGATCTCAAGATGAGCTTTGCAATCATCAACCAGGCACCTGCGGGCAGGATCGCATCTACGGGAAAAGACACACGGTATCTCTCCCTGATGTTTGTTTATTTACGGATGAGAAACGTGTCCTTTCAAATTTCGGCGGTAATTTTCAAGGTGCCATAAGTATGTCATGTTTTGGATCGTAAGGCAAATGAGATTCCGATGCAATGCCTGCTCGTGTTAATTTCATTTTCCCCTGTGTTTGTTTTTTCCTTTGTATTTCGTTATTTTTTTTCTGCCAGGATTTTTAGGAAATATGCTGCCCCCAGTGGCCTGTATCACAGTGATCTCTGCAGATGGGAAGCTGGTGCTTGGTCCTTCTTAAACCACTCTGCATCAACATGTCCAGTATTAATGGGGGGGGGGTAGCTGCATTTTTTTTAATCTTCATACACTACTTTGAAACGAAGCCCCTGGCTGTAACACGGGAGTCCAGAAAAGCAAAGTAGGAACATCTGGCTGGGAGGGCCGCCGTTTAGCCGAGCAGAAACGCCATCTAGTCTCGGGATCGTGAGTGCGCAGGAACGGCGCCTCATGGAAACGGCAGCATGACATGCAATACTCAACATTCCCAGCAGCCCGCCGCTGGATCCCCAACAGACCCAGCCCTTCCGGCTGTGTGCATCTGGAATGCTCCAGCAGAACACAATGAGAGTCTATCAGTCATGCTGCGTCAAACAAATCACACAAATGACTCTGAGAAGAACATCTTTGCCTGACTCGGTGATTGACGTCTACCTCACGATGCCTCACGAGCACCTTTAGCGTAGCACATGTGCAGTTTGTTGCCATATGTTACTGACATGCTTATGTCCTATTAGAGACATAAATCAGGTGCTTCAAAAATTATTTAACTGATAGAACCAAATAGTGACTTATCACTAGGACTGACCCTACGAAACAATCACATCAGTATCACAGACTCTGTGAGACAGGTACTTTTAAAGGCGTCACTAATCTGCATACGAATCCCTATTAATATTGCAAACAAATGATGCAGGCTGCATATTCTTCTTAAGAATCCAGCCACCAACTCTCTCTTGGGCTATGAACCTGCTGCTCCCCAATCCGTTGTGGGGGGGGTGGGGGGGAGGGTGGCATCTGTCAAGTGAAAAGCAATATGGAGGCGGTGCTAACTTCAGAAGGGAGAAAAAACAGCCCAAAGTTTACAGATAGTAAATGAGCATCTTGTGCAGAAGTGTATGCTGGAGCAGGGAGGAGAGGGTGTGTGCAGACAGGGACCGCGAGGCGGGACAGGGCGGCCCGAGATGCGCGGTGACAGCAGCCACAGACTGCGGTGGCGTGAGCCGGCAAAGGCAAACAGGATGTGAGAGCTCAGTCGGGTCTACAGGACTGCCAGGGAGACGACGGGCGGCCGCGTGGGCACGGGGCCACGGGCCCGCACTAAACCGAGCCACCGGACCTCCTTGGTAACGACATTTCTCCCGGAAACTCCTTCATCCGGTGGGGGGGACCCAGCTCGTTCAGCTGTTACCTTAAAGTCTTGCATCATAAGGCTGGTCTATGGGAAACATCTACATTACCTCTTGGCTTCTGGGGGCAGTGAAACCTCAAAGCTGCGCTCCATCCGGGACTGACAGAGCCAAATTAGGAGCAGATGCCGAGGTGAGCCTGATGTGTAAAATCAGGGGTCATTACTGGGCGGGGGGGGGGATTTCACTACATTCACATCTCCAGCGACTCCCAGTCAACAATACAAAATATTCCACCTTTCCGCAATGGGAACCCCGATGAGGAAGGCTGATCCGGCCAGCCGGCTGACATGCTCGGGGAGCTCTTGGTGAGAAACATCATTTCTGGTACAGTCAATATCACATTACTTTTTGAAAACAATTATTTAAAAGCACTAGGTTTGAATAAAAAAAATGCCTTATTTAAATGGACAGAACTTCAAAGACACAGTTAATAATTAACAGGATTTAGAGTCACAGAAGAAAATAAGGAACAATCGAGCCTTGCCCAGTAACAGGTGCAGTGGGTGTATGCATTGTTGGGTATGATGGGTAATATTCTTGGGGGGTGGGGGGACAGTCATATTCTTGCCCCGAGCCAGGACTCAGCATCGGGGGAGTCGGCTCTCAAGCATAAACATAAATTGGCAGGAAAAATGATGGCAAACTCCCTCTCTCTCTCCCCCCAGCCGCTGGTAAGAACATATGTTTGTAAGTAATTAAAAAAAAGTCCCCAAGTGGCTACAATGTCATATTGAAATACAATTCAGTGAACAAATTACCTTTCTGTGGCAGTTAATGCAAAGCCAGGCGCTGGAGACCACAGCAGGGGCCGGCCTTCACTGTGGGGGGGGGAGGGGGGGTTTACCCCGGGCCACGTGGCTGTGGTGATATATAAGACCTGGGATCTGGGATGGCCCGCCCCTTCAGAGGTGACGTGTGGAGAAACAGAGCTCTGCGCTGCTGCTGAGAGACGTAAGAGGCACTCCTTCATGCGCGCTGGAGACGGGTGCGGCTGGTAACCAAGGCGACTGCCCAGGTCACTGCGACCTTGCGGTTACCTTCAGGGGCCTCTCGCTGGCTGTTTGAGACCTGGGCTAAACGACCGTGGTATAAAAACCAGGTCATATTAAATGCCATGCTACCCAAGCCCTGGCTGGGACAGCAGTATAATGCAATGCAGGGGCTGTCCTTTTTTTACATGAAGAGAGAAGCACTCAGAATGACTGTCTAAATGGGAGAAACGGGAAGCAGGGGGCAACAGGGGGGAAATACCCCCCCCAAAAACCCCCCCCGATTATTCATGCGGGCGAACCCCCCCCCCCCCCCCCTCCATCCTCCTCCGCCAACAAAAACATTGTGAAAATCACATCGCTGACGATCACACACACGGATAAAAGCAGAGCTGCTGAGAGGTGCTGCATTGCCTGGGGCCATGGACAGTCCCCTTCCCCAGTGACCCCATTACGGGCTGACGGGGACCCCTGCTGGACACCGGGAGCCCTCTGGTTATTTTAGGGCTGGCTGCTCCGGTGTCCCAGCAATCAAAACGAGGGCCAACGGTCAGAGCGGAGGCCCTTTATTAGAGTCGATGCGATAACTCACCCACCGTCGCCATTAAATATTTACCAAGGACAAAGAATAGAGCATGCGGCTAATTAATCCTGGCGAGGAGGCTGCAAACACGCCCGGTAACTGTCCAAGAGTAGGCTGATTAACGGTGAACCATCTATCCACCTGGTCACACCTCCTGACCTGGCCAGTCCCTGCGGGAGAGAATTGGTTGGCTCTAATGCTGACGATATGGCAGCATCTTTAAACGCAAATGCATTCCCCCTGGCTAAATTAACCTTGATAACCCTCAGTGCGTGTACAATGTGGCTGCCCCAGTCACACAAGGACAACGTGGTGGTCCAGTGCCTGTCCCGACCCCCTCCAGGAAGGCTATCAACATCTGCCACTGACGGAGAGATAATTTGATCAAGACACAGGATCTGAGGAGTATTATTCTCTCGCTGCTTAAATGCATGCCGAAAAACTCCTCCGCGACTTTTTGAAAATCTTAAAATGCCGCACGCCGCATAATTTATGACTCCGCACCGTCCGTGCTAGAGAAGAAACGAATTCATCACACAAGATGAGAAATGATCACTTTATCCATTTAGCAGCCCCACAGCCTGGCTGAATATTTATTTCTGGTTGTGGAACGGAGGACTTTTTCCATTAAAAGGTGCTTTCTGAGAAAAGGCAGCGCTCACAATGGCTCCCCTTGTTTAGAATTACTGATGAGCTCTTCAGCGCTCTCCCGAGCTGGCTTATTTTCCCATCTCTGACGGGAACGGGGAAAAAATTAGACACCTAACCCTCCCCCCTGCACTTTCCATCGAGCGTGAGAGCATGTCATTTTGCAGGATGGACAGCCAGGCGGTGGCTCTCCAATTACAGCGGGGAAGGTTTAAGTCCTGCGGTCGATAAATTGGTGCGAAAGCCACATGTTAAATGACTGACAGGATTTACATAAGGACACACGTGGTAATTGCCAGCATCGATATAGAACGTTCGCTCCCAGAAAGCCAGGAAACTGGTGGCTCAGGCCACCCACAGGAAGCAGGTAATGGTTTGCAACGGATGGAAACTGCATAGTGCCTTAATTAAGCACATTTGCTTAATTAGATATAATGCATGTGCTGGTGAGTGAATGGCTACATTTCAGAAGACAGAAATAACACTAATGTAACCTTGAATGGGTCAGCTGCCCCATCATACTTTACTTTACTCCATAAATACTCCATTATACTCACTGCGGCAATCAGCTGCTTTTCCTCGAGATATAGCCCTTCCTAATAAATTCCTTTCATTTCCACAGACATATTTTTCTTTGTGGAACAGAATTAATTTTAGTGAAACTGACTTCCATACAAAGTTCTCCACTAAACACTAAACTGCTTGATAGCCAGTAGACTGTTTCTACCTGTACGAATTTAAATAATATATTTGTAAATACCATTCCTTCCAGAAGGTAGAAAGCTATAATTCGTTTTATTAAATGTCTTTCAGAGACTGGCAGAGACAGGAACCAGGACAGCCGGTAACATTACATTTTTCCATAACACTTTTCTAACCATTCAGAGGTCATTTCCAATTTGACGATAATTCAATGCCGGCGTTATACTAAAGAGAATCAGTTTATAAGACTGGGGGAAAGAAAATTGGTTTTATCGTACACAGCTGACATAATAAATACAGTGATATATCTCCAATATCTGAGAAGCAGCCTTTATATAATTAAAAACAAAAACAAGGGTAATTTGAGTGCATGACTATCAAAAAGTCATTGTATCCATCTCTCTGGTTGGTTTCTGCTGTATAATATACGACAAAACAGTTTTCAAAATATAAAGGTGGGGGCGGGGGTCGGCGGGCCTGTACAGAGAGGGATACGCCCCACACAGAGTGTCAGTCCGTCACACAGAGGACATGCGCATTTGGGCTGCGGTAGAGTGATGGGGGGTGGCTGCTACCTGGCCGCAGGCTCAGGCTCAGGATGAGCTCTGTAGATGAGCCATTCCTTTGCAAGCCTCCCAGTGTAGCCCTAGTGGTCTGGCGTCCCCCATAAAATGCCAGGTCTGGTGTGCAGGCCTTGAGGTGGTCGTGCCTGTTGTGGCAGTAAGCCCCGGACCTGGTGGTGGACACCAGAGGCAAAGAGGCCTTCCCAGTTTGGTTAGCTTGAGGGACTCCTAAAGCAACTGACAGGTACTGGCAGACTAAGCAGAATGTGGCTTTGGCAGATGCAGAAGAAGAATGAGATTTGGGTGTGGGACTGGTTACGTATGGCCAATGAAAATTACTGCCTTAAAGAGATTCTGGCAAAGGCAACTGTGCAGGAGGAATCTGGGCTTTGCCCATGCCATTTGCAGCAGGGATGGAGTGCTGGGGATATAGTCAGGCGATGGAAGAAGTGAAAAGCCCTCCTGAGTGCCACTGACACACCATCCTGAGAGGAAAAATCAGAGGATCATGGAAGGACTTTCCCATCACTAGGTCACTGAGCTAGTCAAAAAACTCTTCAGTGGTAAGGCACCAGCAGTGGGTGAGAGTTCCTGAAGGTTCTAGATGTCGTTGGCCTTTCTTGACTAATGTGCCTGTTCAACAATGCATGGAGGTCAAGGACAGTGCTTTTGGATTGGACTTGGACCCACATGTGGTACAGAATGTATGGATGGATGGTGTGTTGCCTTTTTGCACTTCCGTAAACTCTATCATGAATATGTTTTGCATAAGTCTAGATTTACTTAAGGGTCTTGCGCAAGTCGAGAGCTGCCTTGCGAACTCACTGTTCATATTCTTGTTTATAGTGACAGCTTAGGTAGCTGCAAAAGATGCCAGCAGATGCCCAGACACCCGAGTGCAGTAGGAATGTGTGCGTGCATGTGCGTGCGCCCTTGGTGCGCAAAAGATTCAAGTTTTAAACTGTACTGAAAAATTCCTCAGAGAAGTATTTAAATTCCGAAGTTTGTACGAGTTCGATTTTTTTTTCCAGTTTATGAAAGAAAACTGAGAGAGCACATGGCCGCCCTCGAGGTGATGGTCGTTCAGAGGAGGAATGCCTTTGACCAAAAAAACATGCTGCTTTAGTTTGGAGAGAATAATGCTTGGGCTACCTTTCTAACCTACTAACTAAAAAGGGAAATAGGCTACAAAAGCCTGCAGAGATGGAAGTAGGTCTCTTTGACCACCGTCTTGCTGACCCCTGGGATCATGGTTATTAAAATGTGAATGTGTAATTAAAAACAATTACCTTGGGTAATGAATTAAAAGGAAGGTGGAAAGGTGAGGAGGGACATCCTTTCTGTGTGATCTAACCTCAATACTGTAGTCTCCGAATTCTTGTAAGTCTTATTTAAATCTACTGGTCTGTCCATCCATCAACTGGAAGGGCTCTGTCTTTCACTTTGCGAGCTCTATGCTGCCCCCTGCCAGGCATCACCAGTTAGCTCATTTGGTTAGAGCACGGGTGGGCAATCTTATCTGCAAAGGGCCAGAGTGTATGCAGGTTTCGGATAACCTTTAGGTCAGCTGTTCAAACCCAGGGAACCAATCAGTCCTCTAATTAATAACTTAATAAGAGAGTTGCACTGAAAACCAGCATAGACAACGGCCCTTTCTGCTCACCCCTGAGTTAGTGTGTGGTGGTAATAAAGCCAAGGTTGTGGGTTCGAGCCCTGAATGGGCTACGCTTCTCTTCATGGGGTTGTGCCTAAGAGCAGAAGATCCATTTCCACTCCTTTTCTTTCTGTCAAAGTGATCTCTATGTTGGGATCCTTAACCCCCCAAGAAAAACACTCCGGGGGTATTGGATAGTAGACAAACAGCTGACCCTGCTCTCAGACCCCAAGCTCCCTTTTATACAGGGGGAGAATTTTGCTACTAGTCATCTGGGCTAGGTTGGTAAAAAATGTAGTCTGTCATTTTCTGGTTTTTGTACTGGCCCTGGCTTAATTTATAGCCCTGCCCTTTGGTGCATAAAAGATCCAAGTTTTGAATTGTACTTGAAAAGTGCCAGGTTATGTGTGCTTGTATTAAAAAGGAGAGCATGATGAGATACATTTGAGTAAAAATGGCAAGTAAAGTTTAATTTCGTCCACTGCCCACCTCACCCTAGACACCTTGCTCACCTTCCTGGGACCTGGGCTCCAGAAGTGCTTCAAGCTGAAGATGCAGAGAGTCAGGGACAGGAGGACCAAGCCCAGGGCCAGCAGCCAGAGGTGGGAGCGGCATGCCCACGCCTGACACCTCCTCTCCTTCCCCTCCACCTGTAACGACCGGGAACAGCCAGGGGGGTCAGAAGAGGGCCCTGCCCAAGATGGCCTCACCAAGGCACCACCTTCAGCACTCAGAACAGAAACCTATTTCCATCTTCAAATGTTACTAATATGCAGACTCCATAATGCGCTTAAATTAAGTTTTACTTAATGCCAACTTTAACGGCATATGAGGCATCTGAATATACCCACAAAACATTCAGTTTGAATCCAGCTATAGTTATAAGTAGTACTTTCTGACAAACACGTTTTTCAAGCAGTTGCAAATTAAAATACAATTTGCTGTACATGTACCCAATTATTTGTTTCAGAGTTGGGTTTTTTTCTTACATACCCGGCACAGCAGTATTGCAGATACTCGCGGTAGGTGAGTGTGGCATCGATGAATCATAACTAAAAGGCTCACTTGCATGTTATTAGCGCAGGAGACGAGCTTGAGAGTCTCCAAACTGACAGTGACGCATGGATGCAGGAATTTTGGTTACAGAAAGAAGGTAAAAAAAATAAAAATTCTAACCCGGTGGTAAGTGGGAATTCTGGATGCTTAATAAAGATCATGTTGTTATTTTTTTTCCTCCCTGGTGGAGCTAACTGCCAAATATTTGAGTTTACAGAGGGATTAAGGAGGGCTTTTCCCCCCAATAAAAGCTGTGACTGACAGACGAGGGTCTGGCAGGGTGGGTGGGGGGTCTCTGAGGATGATGGCTAGAGGAAGTATAAAATGCAGAAAGGGCGGAAGCTGAAATCGCATTAGTGCTGAGGAGTGAGTGAGTGGGGGCTAGGCACCCCACAAATTACCCCAGGAGCTGCTACAAATGTAGGCTTTAAGCACAAGACTGCATATAGACTGCGAAAGGACTGCGAAATGACTGCAGACTGCACTCAAAATAACCACATGTTGTCGCAAAATGACTGCAAGTGGGCCACAAAATGGCCGCAGACTGCCCACAAAACAATCCCAGGCTTCCCTAAAAAACGACCACATACTGCCTGCAAAATGCCTGCAGATTGCCCTCAAAATGGCCACAGGCAGCCCACAAAATGACCAGACTGTCCTAAAAATATCTGCAGTCTGCCTTCAAAATGACTTCAGACTGCCTACAAAATGCCCCAGACTATCCACAAAATGACTGCAGACTGCCAACAAAATGACCACAGACTGCCCACCAAATGACCACAGACTGCCCATGAAGGGACCGCAGATGGCCTGCTGACCTCATGTGGTAAAAAGCATTTTGCCTGCAGTCACAGACTGAACAGCGGGAAACAAGGCTATGTTCCCACCCTGCTCCCTGAATCAGTTTCAGCTGATTATGTGACGACTTTAAGGAGGTAATTTGTCACCTCTGGGGAGGGATTAAAGATTTAAGCATGAAGCTGCTTTTGATTTCAACAGGGAAAGAAGCATACAGAGTTGAAATAACTGTTGAAACTGGACAGACCCAAAAATACAGACCATCAAAGGGACATCAAAGATATATGTGAGTGTCCTTTCACTTTAATAAAGTGGATATATTAGGGTGGGGCTGACCAGCAGGCCAAAGCAGGACCCCTGAGATATCCAACTAATGCCTAAGCAAATCTCCAGAGAAGCCAGCGTGTCCTAGTCAACTCCTGAGCCACAATGAGGGAAATTCCCAGCACAGAATCAGAGCTGCGTGATGTGGACAAGGGAGAGGTCACCCCCACGTTATGGTGGGGCTCGAGAAAAGAGGCTGTTTTGGAAATTTTCCAGGGGAATAAAATTCTGTAAGAAGCTCAAGGAAGCGCAAAAAACAACGTTAGATAAAGGCTGAGAATAGAAGAGCCGCTCTCTCAGGTAGTGTGAGATCAGGCGTGTCAGAGAACGCACCCACACCCACCGCCCCATCTCCCTGCCTACACGGTCAGAGCTGTCAAAACGCCAGGAGAGCGACTGCATTGTGCCAGGGTACATAGAGGTGGGAGACACAGAGGACATTTGATGTTTACCTGCCTCTCAGGTAGGAGCCCGAAAAGAGAAGCAGGAGGACACCAGGGATACCGGCCTTTTTGGCTGGGAAGGGCACTGCGAAAGGCTGTTGTCATGGTAACCCCAGTCACCGGCCAGTTTCGTGGAGGAAAATGTGCCTCTGAGATTTGTGGGAGGAGCCTGAGCTTAAGCAGCAGCGCCCCCCATCTCCCACCCACCAGCCCCCGAATCTGCCAGAAGCTGCAGCAGTTAGTCGCATGCTGAAAGAATGACACAGGATGCAAGGGCCCGAAATCTTACGTTTAGGGGGTCGTGCTAATCAGAGATGGAAATGACAGAGACTATGCATGGACAACTTGTGGATAGTGCATGGACTGTGTAGATAATGCATGGACAGCACTTGCACTATATATGGACAATGCATAGACAAGGAATGGATATTGCATGGACAATGTATGCACAGTGCAAGGGCAACACAATGTGTAGACAATGCATGGACAGCACATGGAAAATGTATGGACAATGCATGAAAAGCACATGACCAATAGTTGGACAATGCATAGACAATGTATGGGCAATGCATGGGCAGAGAATGGATAACCTATGGACAATGTGTAGACAATGCGTAGACAGCACATGGAGAATGTATGGACAATGCATGGAAAGCACATGGCCAATAGTTGGACAATGCATAGACAATGTATGAACAATGCATGGGCAGAGAATGGATAACCTATGGACAATGCATGGACAATGCATAGACAGCACATGGACAATGTATGGACAATGCATGGAAAGCACATGGCCAATAGTTGGACAATGCATGGGCAGAGAATGGATAACCTATGGACAATGTGTAGACAGCACATGGATAATGTATAGACAATGCATAGACAGCACATGGATAATGTATGGACAATGCATAGACAGCACATGGACAATGTATGGACAATGCATGGAAAGCACATGGCCAATAGTTGGACAATGC
>JAODKM010000002.1:27349199-27367234 GCA_026780845.1 Petrocephalus sullivani | reverse complement strand
CAGTGTTGGGAGGGTTACTTTTAAAATGTATTCCACTACAGAATACAAAATACATGCCCTAAAATGTAATTTGTAACGTATTCTGTTAGATTACTCAATACCGTATCCTAAATACTTTGAATTACTGCAGAATTATCTTACATTTTACAAGGGTATGAATGCGGCAATCATACCATACTTGCTTAAAAAGACAATTCTGTTATTTTCTTCTACTGTAGCAACTGGTTGAATGTATTAAAATAACACGCCGGATGTGTAAGAGTTGGTGAAACCCTGGTGATGGTTTCACTTACAGATTCATAAACGTACATGACAAGTCCACCGGCCACCATCTATTTAACATGTCCAGTTTACCATTCAGTGGAAGCACTGCCATAAAGCGTTATCCTAAAACCGTTTTGCTGGCGAAGTGGTATCATTAAGCTACACATTTTGACAAGAGCATGCATGCATATGGTACAGTGTCTGTAAATCTGTAAACAGGCTTCGGAGCAGCACTATACATGAATACCAGCAGCAGACAGCCGATATTGTTTACAATCTCGAAACTGCATGCTGCATGAATCTAACGCGCTGGATCTTACAGCCTTTGAGCTAAGGTTTGCTGGATAGCATTGTAAATAGCCATAGTTAGCATACAGCCGATTATCGCTTGGCAGTTACTATAAAGAGATAGGACAGGCAAACTAACCAATAAGCTGTGGATGACTTTAGGCAGACCAAAAAAAAACAAACTTACTTCTAGACGCATCTTTAGGTTGGAAGTGGCATTTTTGGATGCAGAAAGTAAGTTGGTGGCTGGTAAATAGAGGTTGCCCTGCACATCGATGTTACGTGCTCGTTTTTCTTCCTTAAACATGAAATAGTGACTGAATTTCCTAGACAGAAGCACACTTCTGGCCCGGAGTGCATTTCCTAAAAGCATAGTTGGTAACTATGTTAACAACTTACATAGTTGGGCCCATGCAACTAAATGAATCCAACCATGTAAGTTGCTAGCAGAAGTTTCTGGGAAACGCACCCCTGGCTGTGTTGCGCTACCTGCATAATTACCGCGAGTGAGCAGCCAGCTAGCATAACTGCACTGAGGCTTCTAGCTGCGTGTTTTATTTCACGGACTCCTGGGAAGTGCGTCAAATGGCCATAATTTAATTTAAGTGGATAAACATGTGAAATAGATAAATCCCTGGATGTAATCCATTGATTTCAACAATGTAATTGTATTCTATTTAAATTGTAACTGTATCGGAATACAGTTACTCATATTTTGTATTCTAAATACGTAACGCCGTTACATGTATTCCGTTACTCCCCAATGCTGGGTACAGTAGAGCTGGAAAAACTTATCCAGGCCCTGTATCTCTCCAGCAGAGGGAAATGCTCTCTCTGTACCTGAGCCCCGTATCTCTTCCGAGGAAGGAAAGGCTCTCCCCACCTCCTGGCCCTGTATCTCCCCGAATTAGGAAACAGCTCTCCGTCATCCAGGCCCTGTTTCTCCCCCGTGAAGGGAAAGGCCCTCCCCTCATCCAAGCCCCATATCTCCCCTGAGGAGGGAAAGGCCCTCGCCTCATCCTGGCTCTGTATCTCCCCTGCGGAGGCAAAGGCCCTCGCCTCATCCAGGCCTTGTAAATCCCCTATGGATGGAAAGGCCTTCCCCTCATCCAGGCCCTTTATCTCACCCGTGAAGGGAAAGGCCCTCGCCTCATCCAGGCCCTGTATTTCCCCCATGGAGGTAAAGGCCCTCCCCTCATCCTGGCCCTGTATCTCCCCCGTGAAGGGAAAGGCCCTCGCCTCATCCAGGCCCTGTATCTCCCTCGTGGAGGTAAAGGCCCTCCTAATTCGTGCCCTGTATCTCCCCCGTGAAGGGAAAGGCCCTCCTCTCATCCTGGCCCTGTATCTCCCATGTGAAGGGAAAGGCCCTCCCCTCATCCAGGCCCTGTATCTCCCCTGTGGAGGT
The DNA here is from genome assembly GCA_026780845.1 of Petrocephalus sullivani. NCBI lineage: Eukaryota > Metazoa > Chordata > Actinopteri > Osteoglossiformes > Mormyridae > Petrocephalus > Petrocephalus sullivani. The sequence continues at coordinate 27,365,277 of JAODKM010000002.1, read as the reverse complement.
AATGGCCCTCCCATCAATCCAGGCCCTGTTTCTCCCCTGTGAAGGTAAAGGCCCTCCCCTCATCCAAGCTCTGTATCTCCCCTGCTTGGAGGGACAGATCTATTTACTCTGGGACTTTGTTGTTTGTACTCCTCATCCAGTTCATAATGTGATTAAAAGTTAATACGACTCAGAGCTAGAAAGAAAAGCACATCAGAAAAAATGATCTCGACAGCAATATTGTAAAATCATTTTCCACGCACTTCACCACTCTCTGCCAGAAAAGAGCAAAGTAACTGGTGGCACAGAAACTACTCAGCTCCCAGCCGCCCAGAATTCTGCTGCAAGCTGCATTTTGTAAAAAAAAAAGTTAGTAACTAAACGACAATATGGGCTCCACACAGACAGCAGTATATTTCAGCTTAAATCCCCATCCCTGCGCGGTAACAATAAAGGTATCAAACAGCCTCGTTTGATCGCCGTACATGACAACAAAGAGCCAGCGTGACGGCTTCACCGTCTCTCATTGAACCACAGAGAGTCCCCGATTCCTGACAACCTCAGCAAGAACCTTTTGTCTCAATAAGCGTGGAAAACGATCTTGCGTCTCTGTGAGCACCTTGTATTTTTTTACATAAAAAGAATCATCCAGAAAAACAGATTTGTCTTTGTCAGCCAACGGGCAATGATAAACTTAATGAAAAGAAAATGAACCTTCAAATGAACAAGTGCAATTAGTAGCTTTCCCCAAGTACATGGCAATTCACACGAGTGCCGGGCTCAGTCAACAAACAACGTGCGATAGACAGGCGTGCGCGGGCTAACCCCGGCTTAGGCCCCAGGGGCTCAGTGCCACACACAACCTCACTCCCCTCACCTGTTTGGCTCCTGTTCCACACTGCACTGCACTGCACTACACGTGTGACAGCTGGGGTCAAAGGCCCTCCTGTCCTCCACAAGCCACAGGTCGCCAGAGCAGCGGACACCAGACCTGCCGCGAGACACAATCTCACAGCAATTAAGGTGGCTCTCTGCAGAGATGGCTGAGATGTATGGCCCCCGCCGTCCTGGGGATACGCCCCATCACCCGAGGGTGTCAGGGTTAGGCCCCGGGCGTAGTCGTCCACAGCCGTGTCCTTGGTAATGATAATCTGCTGCAATTGCACCGATAAAAAATATTCTGCTGAATTCATGAAACCATGAGATAAAGACCATCAGCTGAGCGACGACATCATCACATAGCAGACATCCCATTCATTTGGGCGCCATCAGTGCCTCGGCCGGCGTTTATAACACTAATATAGATACGTCACTGTTTATTACCGCAGTCAGGCTGTTATTCACAGGGATAATTTATCAGCAGCTCGTTATAGCACAACAATGCAAGGTGGTTAATAAAGTCGTCATATTCTAAATAATGTCAGGGCTTGTAGGGGGGAACATGACAGAGTAAATATATTTTATTTTTTTCTTCTGAGCTGATCGAGGAGGTGGACTCACTTGGACGCACCCGGTGAGTTTGCCCGAATTTCCCTGGAAAGATCCCTCCGCATCCTGGCCCATACTCGCCCCTGTAGGGATGATGCATGCTAGCTCGCAACCAATCCAGGAAGCTGCTTCACGTCACATGTCAACGGGGCCTAAGCTGGACATAAGCCTTCGTAGATTAATCATAAAGCCTGTGTCATTTCGGTCAAAGCCCATTTGGCACCATAGACAAACTTCACCACCCTCACCTTCCAGACTGAGGCAAAGCGAAACTAGCCGGCTATGGCTGCACCTCCCTCAGAAGCTGGCCTCCTAGGCCAGGTGAGCAGTGCATGTCTGCGTATGTGTTCACCTGCAAAATTAATGTTCCATTGATGGTATCTGCCTCCTCTGTGGCAAGTAAGCAAACTGCTCATAAGTGATGAAACCTAATCACCAGTTACAAACTAACCAAATTCCTAGTGTCACAGCTGAGTTTATTTTCAGTTAGCGTTCATCTGTATCAGTGATTATTTATGCTTCAGCAGAAATGACTTTGGTACTGATGAATTTATTTTCTGCTTTTTTTAAGGAAATTGACTAATTTAGTACGGTGGCGGTAATTTGTCACGATTAGAATCCAATCGGATCCTGCCAAGAGCCTGCGGCATGCTCGTCCTCCAGAATGCAGCTCTGCCACTCGCTACGGTGCCACTGAACTTCCCCCAAGAACTTGTGTCATGGAAGTGTGTCAGAGTTCATTTTGAAGTTGAGAAGCTGCCACTTGCCGCACGCAGACTGGCCCATTCCCACGCGCCACGTCACACTCGGGCATCTTCAATAATGCAGTCCATCTGAGAGGGTATATCGGTATTATCCGCCAGATCACACTCAGGCTGTGTAAACATGGGTTCGCCGCTAAAATATTAAAAGCGTAATGCCCGATTCTTGCTTGATTGCTTTTGTCTTGATTCTCTCGCCAAGTCCGTACTTAACCGTCAGCTGGCGCACTTGCTGCCGGATGCAAAGTGGCAGTTAAGCTGCGCAGACGCCTTCAGTGGCAGCGGGGTCCGGGACCACCCCTGCCGCAGCAACAGCTGCCCGCCTTCTTGGAGGTCAGCACTTCGCAGGACTGGCCGGTTACGTTTTTACCACAGGCAATGAGCTTTTGGTTACAGACCTTAACCACAGTAAACTATACCCGTTGGCAAAAAGGTTATCTAGATGTCAAAATGTGCCATGTTTCACCTGAAGTCATCTGTGAACATTTTGTTTTTATGTTATATTAATTTTACATATTTTTGTTATTATTTTAATATTAATGAAATAGGTCACCTCTTCAGCATGCTATTTATTATTATTATAATTATTATTATTATATTTTTGTTGTTGTTGCTGCTGCTATTTTGTTGCTATTGTAAATAATATTATTACTGTTACTATTATGTAAATGTACATGTAAGTTATTATAGGATTTTTATAAAAAATACTGCCTGTATTTTGTCCGTTGGAGAGATCTGCTGCAGACAGACATACACACCCCCCCGTATGGAACCCTGGAGTCCCTGCTAACCAGTGTGGGAGACCCTGTAACTCACAGGCTAATTAAGGTATTCATAACCAGAAAGGCATTTTGGATGCTGCTGACCAGGGCTCACACCCCGTAATTAGCAGTTTCAATTTTCTACTTTAACAGTTTTTCACGCATTAATAATCAGACTGACTGACTAATAAATGAAATTGTTTTAAAAACATAATGATGCTGTATGGGGTGCAGGCCAAGTCAGTGTGAGTGTGTGTGAGGTTCTGTCAACGAGTAAACACACGTCACACTGCAGTGATTATTACGCTCCTCCATGCTTACAGCTGTGTTATCATCATAAATAAAAGCTCTTCTCAGTCGCTGGACCGGTGCACGTTCATTAATTGGATTATAAATGCAGGATCATTTTTCACTCCGAACAGCAATCCCCTATAGATCACCCATCTGCTTTATCAATGCAGGGAACTAACTGTTTGTCGAATTTAGGCTAATAAACGTCCCCGGAAAAGTGATAAAGCGGCAGGGGGGGGGCTGCACGGGGGCCGATCTGTGGCCTCGCATGTCTGGAAATCGAGTAAATAAAGTCATACAATGAACGGCGACCGGGGCGCCAAGGGTGACATGGGATGCGTTTCCAGGCAACTGCTGCCGAACCGCAGCGGGAGACCGCCGGAGACCCATTGAGACATGTTCATTAAGACAGAAAGGCGTTTGGTCCGGGCGCGAGCTCTGTGTACAGCACTAGGAAATAAATAAAGGGTGTGAGTGAGGAACGGCTGGGCCGCTCTCGGCCCGCATCCAGTAGGGGAGGACATCTCCTTGTTTTCTGCCTCTCCCTCTGTGATTCATTTGTGGGGCGGTTCTTAAACCTTTCGAATGCTGACTTCAAGGGCAGGCGTGAAAATGTTAAAATGTCACACAATGTCAAAATAACAGTAAAACTGTCACTTTGAGATGCTATCTGTGTTGACGGTGCGGAGAGCCGGGCCTGGCAATATACTGTAGCTGGCCAAAAAGCAGGCTTGTCTGAACAAAGAATCAATCACGTGGTTTTACAGGAACGGAGGGCTTGTTCTGGATTCCTCACCAGCATCACAGCCATATACTCATGTTTTCCTCATGATCATTTGCTACTGTGTTATATTTTCATCGCATTCTAGATAAGCAGGTGTGGAAAATGGTTGAGCATTATCTCCATCCATCCATCCCTCCTTCCATCAGGTACTTTTAAAGATAATCATCATATTGAGGTCTAAATGTTTTATAGCCATACACAGTTCTGAGGATGTTTCCGCTGAGGGCACCTAGTCAGCGTGAACATGTGGTGGCCACTCATCTGCAGCAGGTCCATCTGAGAAGCTGGCCACATGGTCGCAAGCGTGGAGAGAGCTTGTCTGACAAGCTTTGTCTGGACCCTTGACGGATTGACGGATGAGGATGGACATCTGCATTGTCAGCCTAATCACAAACCCGGTAATCTGGACCTGCTGCCCTCAGACCCTCACAAACCTTTACAAGTCATTTATACACATTACAGAGTCAGTCCCCTTTTCTGCATTTCAACATCCATATGTATATGCACGTGTAATGCCTGCACAAATAAGGACTTTCGTTAAGGTCGAAGGCCCCGCTTACGAATGTCTGAGGCAGGACACGAAATGGGTTTTTTTTTCCGGGTTCGTTTTATGTCAAAAGAGAAAACAACCCTCTTCATTATGAATTAATAAAGATAATCTGAGACATGCTTTGAAAAACAGGACATTAAACGGACGCCTCTTCCGTTTAAATAGCCTTCATTCACAGCGCTGGCTCCTTTATTGAAACATGACCCCTAAATTATTTTAATGCAGTCATATTCTTCTGGTCCTTTCATCAGATGAGAATTAACAAGGGAACCTCAGCGGCTTGAACACGGCCCTATTCTGCTCGCGCGTGTAGCTGAAGACGAATGGACGTAATTTATCACCGTTTTAATTAAGGAGCATAATTGAATAACTGCTTTTGCCGTTTTATTACCCTTGTTTCATTAATACCCAAGGTGACCCCGGAGAAAGTCAGATAGCTCCCCATGACACCAAAGCAAACTTTTTAAACTTGCGCCTTGACACACATACAGGCTCGCGCGCACACACACACACACACACAGATATACCCGCGTGTGCGTTCACGTGCACACGCCCCTGTCTAACCCAGGCCGCCGAATCACACTTCTTCTCCTCCGTAACCCTACTAGACGTGTCTTAAAGTGACACACGGGGCCTGTTATTTCTGTAGCTACCTGAGTTTGGCTCCGTACCGAGAGCGGCGCACAGCCTTGACAGACACGAGCTAAAATTACCCCACCAAGCGGTGGTCTCCCGTCGCCTCTGGCGTGATGTGTTTGGAGACCTCGCTGCCCGCTCTCGTTGTGTGGAGATGGAGGTGTGCTGTCTGAGCCTGTGCTGGTAGAGTCTATTACGCGGCGTTAAATTACTGTGCACTGCTTACGGCAGCTAGCGGTCACGCGTCCTGCCCGTTTGTCGTTATCGGGGCTGTACGAATCAGAAGCCCGCTCAGAATATACATGACCTGTGTTGTTATTGTGGAGGGGCCCTACGCAGTCACCTGTCTGATTTCACAGAAGAGCCCGGCTGTCCGCTCCAGAGGAGGCTCGCCTGGCTGGGACACCTCACCTTGGGATGCCGGATTTCGCTACCTTGCCCAACGCTGACATCCTACTATTCCATAAAAGCCCAGAAGGCGAATTCTGGATCTCGGCTCGTTACCACTGCGCCACTCTTTAACACGCCCTGCTGTTCTCACTTCGTGCTCTTCCTTCGCAGTTTTCTTAGCTGTTAGCTTTACGAGTTTAGCCACCTGGGAGTCTTGAATTTTGCAATCATACTGTATAGTGCAGTAGTATACAGTATTATAGTATTAAGTTATAGTTCAGTATTATACGGTATTATACTGCATAATAATATAATAATACATTATAATACATTATTATGTGTTATAGTACAGAATTATAGTGTAGTTTTTCACTGCAGTATTATACTGTTATTATAGTACAGTATAATACTGTAGTATTACAGTATAGTATGATAGTACTATATTATAATGCAGTATTATAGCACAGTATTATAGTATATTATAATGGCACTATATAATAATGCAGTATTTTAGAACAATTTTTTTGAGTATTATAGTAGAGTATTATATTCCCGAAATGCACCACAGATGCTCCTTATGCTTCTGTCGCATGAAATCAAGCAGTTAGAGTGTTTGTTACAAACGTATCAGTGTGGTTCCGTGGAGCTCCGTGACCCACCCACCGCCATGCCTATGCCCACAGACGAGCGTGTCTGGTGCTTGTCGCATTAATTGGCACCCGGCAGTCATACAGGCTGAATGATGATCTTTGACTAGTTACACTTAAAAGTCTATCTATAGTGAATTTAACTCAGCAAACATGGTGTGGATTTCGGCAAAGACATGGAGCGTGGGAGCGGGATTAAAATAACCTGAAAGCGCATTTATGCCGGCAGAAATCCAAAGGTGTTATTGTTGCTTGCTGGGTGGTGGGCTGACAGAGAGAAAGCCAGCTCACCTGTAAGGCCTGCTTAAAGAAAGCCATGTTATATCAGCCGATTAAGCTTCATCGCACGTTTGGAGTCGGCACGACTGCATCCCATAATAGTAACGGGGTAGCTGGGAGGGAGAAAGCTGGAAAAGCTGTTAGTAAATGTACAGTATTGTTCATAATGGGATTTTTGCTCAGCACCAGAGACGGAAACATCATCTACACAGACCACACGACGGAGATGAGGGACGGCTGGAAGGAGCTCGGAGGAGGAGGGAGCGAGGTCTCCGCAGGGCTCTCAGCCATCGCCGGCATGGGGAGCAGCACAAAGGACTGTCAGAGGCCTGGCCACAGGACCTTCGCGCTCCACGGCGCCGCCCTGCTGTCTCGGCTTGCGCTCGCGGCCCCATTGCGTCAGTTATGTCACTGTGCCTCTGCCAGCAGCTCTGCCGCGTTCCTCAGATCAAAATCCCTGGAAGACGAGGCGGAGAGCGGCTCAGGCCAGGAACCCCCCCACCTCTCGTGCTGCTGTATGCCGGGCCGGCAGCCACAATTACATCTCGGGCCTCATTAAGATATGTCGGCCCTGTTACTTCTGAGATTGCAGCCCGAATATCATACCTGGGACTGAAGGGGCTGTGGCTTGCAGCATGCCCTGCCGCATACAGTCGGGGGTTAAATCAGACGCAGCGAGGAGGGGAACCCAGTCAGGTAGAGCGCAGGATGCAGTATGTTCATTTGTTGTTGTTTTACCACTTCAAAGCAATACAAAATGAACTAAAAATGTGATCAAATGTGATTTTTATTTTGTATTGGTAATGTACATGTGGGTAAATAGTACTTGAATTTTTTGAAAAACAAGAAAAACAAAATGAAACGTAAAAATGCATCGAGATGGCTTTTCACTACAAGTAATATTCTTGCTTATTTATTCTTAATGCCCTGGTGCAAATGCATTAAAATATTAAAAGCAGTTATTCAAGGATTGTTTTTTAGACTTGTTTTACGTCTAGCAGGGTCCAGCGATGCTTTCCTGCTGGCTTACAGGAACCCGAGCTGTACCTGAACTGTACTGCAAAGAGAGACTAGTTACAGCAAGGTTCTGGCTAGCTTCGGTTTTCCACTGCAGAAGGGTCAGCTCCCTAAAGGCATTGGCAGGTTCCGAGAGCGACAATGACGTAAAACCGAAGTGATACTTATTTACTGTTTAATTTCCGCTAACAAGTCTGTGAGAATGTGAGAATCATTGCCTTATATTAGAATCAAACGCTAGGGGAATTAGCATTAGTTTGTGTAAATTTGCATTACGAATTCATTCCATTTAGCTGTTCTATAGTACTCTTTAAGCAAGTGGTTGTGGTTTTCAAGTTCTGAGTTATCGGGAATGCATCAATACATTGGATTGACCAATACTAATAATAATGAGTAGTATATAGAATATGCTCTTTTTGCCTTCAGATAATCCTTGTGAAGAACACAAGAATCACTGTGCATTTCAACCAGATTGTGGTGCTGCAACCAGGCCAGTTTGGTGATGCTTTCAGGCCTGCTAGTAAGCGGTGCCGTGCCAGCCCGGGTACAGCTTTGCAGTGGCTCGCGTCGTGGTAGCAGTGGAAAAGCACCATAAGTGGTGGCACTAGTACAGTATGTGAGATAAGTCAAAATACAAAACCTCAGGACAGAAATCAAGGTGTCCTGAAGGAAAATCTCACCCACTTGAGAAATTAATGTCTGGTCAGAGCTGCTAATGAAAATTGATTAAAAATAACGGATGAAAAAAAGATGACTTCTAGCACAAAACTGACATTTTATTATACCATTCAGTTTGAATCTTTTACTAAATTTGGGCACAATAGGAAAAAAAGGATAATGTTGAAGGAAGGGGAGCTGCTCTCCGGCAAGGTGTGATTTGGACATAAGGAGGCGGAGCTGGGTTTCAGAATGGTAGGATTTGGATATTAGGAGGCGGAGCTGGGCTCCGGCAAGGTGGAATTTGGACATAAAGAGGCGGAGCTGGGCTTCGGAATGGTAGGATTTGGATATTAGGAGGCGGAGCTGGGCTTCGGAATGGTAGGATTTGGATATTAGGAGGCAGAGCTGGGCTCCAGCAAGGTGTGATTTGGACATAAGGAGGCGGAGCTGGGCTCCGGAAAGGTGGGATTTGGACATAAGGAGGTGGAGCTGGGCTCCGGCAAGTTGGGATTTGAACATAAGGAGGCAGAGCTGGGCTCCGGCAAGGTGTGATTTGGACATAAGGAGGCGGAGCTGGGCTCCGGCAAGGTGTGATTTGGACATAAGGAGGCGGAGCTGGGCTTCGGCAAGATGAGATTTGGACATAAGGAGGCAGAGCCGGGCTCTGCCAGGCTCCGTCTATATTTAAACCCTGCATGCAGCTGCTATACCACATGTGTGTGCAAGTGCTCCCCGATCCACAGAGAAACTGCCAGGGAAAGCGCTCCCACAGGGATCCACCGCCATCAGACATGCGGCATCACGGCGGCTCTCCATTGCAAGGAGGTCAGCGGGTGAGGCTGTAGGGGATTCGTGGGGGATGGGGGATCTCCAAGGTGCGTTCATCTTTAGAAGTGCTCAGCCTTCTGGAGCGCCAACGGCGTGCTTCACTTGTGACGTGCGCCACCCTCAGACAGAGCAATTATGATCATGCTAGTGGCAAAATGAAATGCAAATAATAGTATCCAAAGAAGTACTTAGGGCAATTGGTGGCGATTTGACAGGGCTAACAGGCACACCAGCACTTACGACAGATTGAGCTGGTTGTGCATCATTTGCACAGATGTGCTGGTGGGTCTGTTGGTCTCTGTGCAGAAAATCAATGTCATTTCCTGCTGAGAGAACATTGTCTCGATATTTTAGAAGGAAGCATGCCTCACTGGAACCCACTGGGGCTCCGCTGGGCCCCTCAACAAAAAAACGACAACAAAAGCAGGAAAAACAGCAACAGCTCTGTAGCCTGGATATTTCCACGCTTACTTTGTAATCGTCAGTTGAATGATGACTGTGTGAAGCTCATACTACAGACTATCCATTCCTTTGGATGATGTCACCATACCCTGGGGAATCCCCTTTGGGGCTCCTCAGCTACCGCAACACCTACTGGCCTGACAAAGAAGAGCCCCCAGCTGTCTGTTCCCGTAGCTTCAGCATAGAATGGGACGGCAATTGTTTTGAACACTTTGGCCTAATTAGCTCTCATAATTTCAAGACAATACGATACGATATGAACAGAACACATATAATGCAGCGCAATTAAGGGACAGTGACCGACAGGCCCAATCGGAAGAGCTAGAAGGCACACGGCCACGGTTCCGGGCTGCACGGGGTTGAGGAGGCAACGCCGGCCGACACGCAGTGTGATCCATCAGACGCGGCACAGGTCACGTTAGCGTGGGTAAGCGACCAGGCTTGGGGGGAGGGGGTAAGAATGGAGCAGGTGTTTTGCATATAAATTATGGGGTGGGGGGGGGGTGCAGAGTACCATTCTTGATTGGTTTTCAAAGTTAATGACATGGCGTGTTAAGAAAGAAAAGCGTAACAGGGTAAATAAAGAGACACCTGGAATCCTTTAATACACATTCCAATCTGACTGTGGGTTTTTCCTGATGCCTCATGGTGAAGGGACTCACGCCGGGCGAGGTAACTGGGTGTGAATAAGTCCCACATCTGCGTGAAATTCACGGTGGCTGAGAACCATCCGCCATTCTTCTTTATGCTGCAATCTGTGACCTTGCGTGGCACTGTTTCCAACAACAGGAACTAAAGTGTACCATTACTGAACAAAGAAGAAGTCAGGACAGGCCTGAAGTGCTCTCCTGCCCCTCAAAGAAGTAGGACATTCAACTGCAATTTATAAATTACAACTGGAAGGTCCTGGGTTTGAACTTGCTGTTGGACTCTGGAGAAATGTCCCAGTAAAACAATCAGGTTAATGAGCGTAACACTGTAGTCACTGTGGGTAAAGGCACCTGTAGAGTTGCTGGATAATGGGGCTTGTAATGAAAGCACAAACAGCAGCAGTCATATAATCACTATACAGAAGTCCACCACACTGATCCAGGGCTGGATGAAGGTGCTGGCTCAAGCTGGTATCTCCAATTGGCTGCAGCAGATGAAAACCTGGTCCCTGATTGGTGGAGGTCCCACTCATTTCTGGATCGAGCAAAGCAGATCCCTGGAGGATCACACAAAGCAAGTGGAAGACTACATACTCCCTGACACTTCCTCACGCAGATGATCTCATGTATAATTCTAATAAAGCCATATGTTCCCCTTTTTATGAATTTGCTCGATTCACACAGAATAGTGGGACGTAATTGCTGTGTAATTACTCTATGATATAATTAGACTGTGATTAGTGGGACCTTCTGAGTTTAATGGATTTTTTTCCCTACTGTTCAAAATTTTCATCTATGGGCTATGAGGGGCACAGTGGCTACAGTCTGAACTGAAATTAATTAATAAACTCTTTTAATCATAATAATAAAAATTGCTTTTCATGACAACTGCATTTTCTATATTCTATTGTTATGCCACTAATAACTGCCACCCATTTTACTCTGTAGTGTTGTGTGATATTGTTTACTTACAGTTTGAAGAGGGAAATCAGCAAAGGCTGAAATAGCTTTTGGTAGCAAAGGTATAAATTACAACAGATAGCCATCACAGGTGAGCGAACTCCTGAATGATGAAACAGGGTTAGAGAGTTTCAGGTGGCAAGCCATTAAGTGCCAAGGTCTATGCAGATGGGGCTTGGGGAACAGAGAGCCCGCGACAGGGAATGTGTCTGGCAGAGGTGGGGGCCACTCGGAGGCGTTATAGGGCCTTGGGGGGTGATACGGTGCCTCAAGGAGGCATTGCTGGCAATTTCGGATGACAGGGTTGTGTGACACAGCTCGTCCCCCTGCTCCGCGTCTTCAGAATGCTTAAAGGGCGCCGTTCCCGATCATTAGTGTGACAGGAAGCCGAAAAACGTCTGGAGCGCGCCTCGCATGCATTTTTTATGTTCGCCGGTGGAATACGGAATTCACGCTCACGTGTGACATTCAGAGTCCTTTAAGGGCCATTAAAAAGTTTTAAAGATTTTAAAATGCAATATAAAATATATTTTTTAAATGTTAATGATAACATCTTTGAAAATAACTGCAATTTGCCATAATTGCTTTTACCAATAATTACATCACATTATTGATAATTGCTTTCGCAACGCGAACACGCGGTAAAAGTTAATTGTCACCTCAAAAGCACATAAAAGGCTAGAGGAGCAGATAATTTATAATAGTATACAGTAAATACTGCGACGTGTCCGAGGGCTCGTCTGAGTAGGTGGCTGTTGTCCGGAGGTCATTTGCAGCCTCCAAGTCCAGCAAAGGCTGCTTTGCCCGCTGAGCACGGCACGTTCCGGATGCAATCCAACCCCCCACCCTTGCAGACATGCAGCCCATCTCCGCCCTGCTCATCTGCCCTCCTGCATCAAGCACCCCCCCGTCTTTTTGGGCTAGCATCGACCACATTTCCCTTGTCAGCTGCTCTGCCCTTGCCACTCTGAAGTGTCCGCTTGACTTTCCTAAGTCTCCTGCCACTCCGCCCCCCTCCTCATCCCCCTCTCCCCGGCAAGGGCGGCGTGCCCCCACCGGCCCCCACCCTGCACCTACCCCCTTTGGCATGCAGGACGCCTCTCCTCCGCTGCCCTTCCAGTCCTTCTGAGATTTCCCGCAGCCTGTCGTCTGGCTCATTGTTCCAAAGGCGAGATTTGTGCGCCTAACGAGGTACCTCTGATCCATTAATCCGCCCCCCCACAATGCACTGCACTCCCGACACAGTGATACTGAATGATATAACAGGGATGAATATTGACCATTTGTGCCAAAATGGCGCGCCACCGGAGTCATGCTCAGGATATTTTTCTTGACTAAAATGTCACGGAGGATAAGTATTGATAAAAGGCGGTGCGTCATGTTGGGGGGGGGGGGTGGTACTGACTGGGAGAATTCTGCCATGTCGGAGGTGTGCACAGCGAGTCCCCGAGTCCCATATTACCCAGATCAATGTAAATCCATTGCTACGCCCTTAATAAAGGACTGCCTCGCTTTACGGCTTACAAAGAGCGATTCCCGCGGACGGAAGCTCCATCCTCCGTCAGCAGGGGGCGCTGTAGCGCAGGTGGCTCTCCCCTGGTGGTCCACCAATGACCCGGCAGGGCTGGGCTTGCGGCTGTACAACGTGAGCCTTCACCCCCCGTGAAGGTGCATTCGGGCCTAGCGGATCACAGCATACTTACTGTAGCCGTCCGTCGTCAGCGATCCTCACCGCGCTCAGTCCGGCCCTGACCATCATTCCCCATTATGATGCATGGAAGCAGATCAGCCTGCCGTCTCGCCGAAATGGACGAGCCTCACCTTGGAGAGCGTGGGCCGGGCAGGCCAGCAGGGGGGCAGGGCTCCGGGCAGGCGAGGGCAGGCCGCCGGCGGCCCGCTCAGACAAGCGGCAGGTGTGAAATGCGATTCACCCGCACGGATCAGGGCTACACCAAAGCCTCCCCCGGCTCCCGTTTCGGGGCACCACACCGGCACAGACCGATCTGCCCGAAGCTCGCTTTTGACTGAGTGCCGCACTGGGGGGCCCCAACATATCCAGAGAGCCGCCCCCCATGAGAGTATAATCCTGGAATTAAATCAAAATTCTGACCCAAATGCATAAAGAGCAACCGATGCAATGAACAATGGATGCCTTTCATCGGGAAATGCGGGAAAGCTGGTGACACCGAGCTGCCTGGAAGGCAGCCACATCTCAGCGCTGAGGGACCCGAGCACAGAACGGCAGTCCTGACAGCTGGAGGGCGCCGTGCTGGCTCATATCAGCTCTCAGCTGGAATCCGCCAGTCCAGCGCAGTCAGCTGCGCTGTTTTTAAGATCTGCACTGTCTGGTACATGAGTGTAAATGGGGTGGTGCACCATCTTTGGACATCCCTAGCTCGTTAACCTCACACACAGTGTGTGATTGGCCTGTAGGGGGCGCCCGCCTCATGAAGGGATGTAGCTGCCTTCAACTAGAAATGCCAATTAAATTATATTCTTTTCTCTCTGCACTTCTATAGCTGGGCATGAGTGCAAGGTTTAATTTAATTGACCAACAGGGAGAGTAGGCGGGTTTTACTGCAAGGTCTCACGGGCCCAGACACTGTGGCCAATCCCGTGGGTCGGAAAAGAGGACCCCCCCCCCCACCACAATCTGCAGTCACACAAACAAGCCACAAATGAGATGCGCGCAAGAATGCCAGGAAGCAACTAATAGCTGAAAAAATCCAATAAAGTTAGACAACTTTCTAGTCATGGCAAACTCTCGGAGTAGAAGGGAATTAAATCCATAATGCGGCTTTAATCTTAAAATCTTAAAACGGGAACAAGTACAAAGAGAAACCGTTTTATAGAAGACAAATGGTTTGGCAAAGACTAATAGCTTTGGAGGAAAAAAAATTGCCCAATTACCTTAAACTTAAAAAAAAGGAAAAATGTAAACTATAAACAAATAAAAGATTTCTGCCTTAACTACTGTAAAACAGCAAAAAACACTGCATGAGAACCTAATGATAATAATAATAACAGCAGAGACGGACTCAGCACAAGTCACTGTCATCATTTCATTGACGGCCCGGTATCTGTAGAAAGGCTAATATTTGTGTGCATTTGTATTGACCCCAGAGGTGTAGAGCAGTACTGGTTGATGCCCACATGGCTCCCGATGCAAGCCTTACCACCAGTGCCCCCTGTATGAGAAAAAGTGGACTTGGCTTGCCAAGTGGTGCCCCCTCAATATATGGCACTCACCGTGGTCACCACGTCACCACTGGTGGAATGACAGCACTGCGAGCCAGAGCCCCTTCTTCTGGGCTCCAAACTGGGCATCCTGGGAGGGGGGCGGGGGGTCAGTGCATGTTCCTCCAACACACCTGCTGCCAAGACGACGGATGGCTTTACACAGCGTGGGTCACACGGCGTCTGGCGGGGGGGAGACAGCAGATGGAAGGGCCCCCCCACTCTTCCAGAACGTCGGCCACGTGCCGGCAGGAGCAGAAAGCGTCTTGAGACCCCCCCTTCTCCGTGGGAGAGACGGTAATTGCGCCCAGCCGCAACAAAAGCCACCATTTACCTCATGGTGACAACTAAAAAATGGAATGCAGTCACCGTTGCAAACAAACGTGGATCGAACAAATCAAGGCAGGGCTCGTTTATTTTGTATATATATTTCTGCAGGAAGCGAGCGCTAGCTGCTTGTTTTCGTTTGATGTGTTTTGACGTGTCTAATGCAAGACCAAGATGGGCTGACGGGCTTCGCCTCGTATGTAGTATTTCTTGTGTTCTTATGTTCGAAACGAATCCCCCACGGTGCCGGTGAATTCCTCAGCCAGCGTGCTCGTTCCATATTACAAACAAATTATGCTTTAAATGAAACTGAGCATAACAACTTGATGGCGGTGCTCCCGTGTTGATTAACTGACTTTGGCCCAGCTTGAAAAATACTGTCAGACCCGGGTGATCAGCGCAGTAAAACTCGCATGCGCTAAGCTGGCTAATCCTTAGGCACAGGGCTATGCCCCCTGTCACAATGATGGGACTGTACTGGTAGTAAAATATACAGCGCGCTAACATCAACCCAAAGGCACGTTTGTTGTTTCACAGGCTCTAAAAACTAGGAAAAAAAAGCAATGACTAGTGAGCAGAACCAGAAGATGGTGGCTAGCTAAATGGTTAGCACATAATGCTGCTAAAGCACCTCCTGAATAAGAAACAGGTTTATTTAATATTTAGTGCAGGGGCCACATGCAAATAGATGGTTTAAGTGGTGGTGAGCACCGACATGACAGGAGCTCTTCAGGCGTATGAGTCACGCGTATCTGAGCCAGTGACTGGATGTCTGATACAGGGAAGCCAGCAATTCAGTTAGCCACTTCCACTGCTGGGACCACGGCCAACAGAGACCCGACAAGGCCGGGCCGCGCTGGTATCACCAGCAGGAGGCGCGGCTGAGGCTAGGGCTGCAGTGACTTGCATACAGAAATCGGTGGATCATTTTTTTGTCCATTTGGACATGTGAACACAGGTGAAGGGCCCCCACTAGGGGGCAGAGCTGCGCAGCCGGGGGGGGGATTGAAGCTGCAGCCACCTGGTGCAGTCTCAGGGCCTGGGAGGGAATGGAACTGCACTAATGACATTTATGGCGAATGTCGCCTCATTTGCAATGCGCTGAACTTCCCCGGGATGACGAGTCCCTCGCCGTCAGTGCTGTGCATATTCAGGGTTTGTCAGCTTATTATCCTACCATTACGTTGATGGCTTACCAGCAATGTCCAACGCACCCGCGTTTGAGTCTGATGGCTTACCAGCAATGTCCAAAGCACCCGCGTCTGAGTCTGATGGCTTACCAGCAATGTCCAACGCACCCGCGTCTGAGTCTGATGGCTTAACAGCAATGTCCAAAGCACCCGCGTCTGAGTCTGATGGCTTACCAGCAAT
>JAODKM010000002.1:27320185-27332244 GCA_026780845.1 Petrocephalus sullivani | reverse complement strand
ATAGAGCATAATGATCACTTTGTAGATATTTCATTTGTTTTATGGGTATTTTAATGGCCAATTCAACAAAAACAACTAAAACCTTTTAAATATATCAAGTGTTAAAAAAAAAAATATATATATATTTATGAATATTATGAATACACTGTATAGTAGTATACTGTATATAATCGTAAATAAATATAATGATAAGAACAAGCTTTAAATCGGATTATTTTAGCAGCTAAATTATTATTTTGGCTCCTCAGAGCAAATCAGAACAGATTCATATGTTTTTAATGAAGTCTACAAGACAGGCAAGGCACGGGATAGATAATGGTATTAATCTCCAAAGGTAGACAGTTCAGCTGTGTCTCATTATTTCAGTTTGGCTCCGCTGAACTTCACTGAGAGTTGTAATTTACTTGTTTACATAAATGTATGAGAGCATGAGAGAGAGCACATTACATTTGGATGAATCAACCGTTATAATTAGTTTTCCTTTCAAGCCAACAACAGCGGTGCGCTCCGAGGCGCTCTCGATAAACACTGTGCGCGGATTGCGGTGATCTTCGGCGACGGCGGTGACAGGCGCCGGTAGCCGCGGAGCCGCATTGCGGGGAGCGCCTCAAAGAGGGGCCGGCGGAGAGGCGGCCGGCGGCTGCCAGCAGAGCCGCTTTCAAGCCGGCAGAGAGGCAGACGTGTCAGCCCTCTGGCACCAGCACCGGCACCCGGCAAACTTTCACTAATCCGGCCGACTGAAAATACACTGACACCAAGACTGATTTTATATAGAACATACACAGAAAGAGCAGACAGACAGACAGAGAGAAAGACAGAGAGACAGACAGACAGAGAGACAAACAGAGACAAACAGTCAGAGAGACAGACAGGCAGAGAGAACGTCAGAGTCAGACAGACAGGCAGGCAGAGACAGACAGGCAGGCAGACAGCCAGACAGAGAGTCAGACCAACAGACAGAGACAGAAAGAGAGACTCCTGCAGGCACAAAGGCAAATTAATCACTGCTTAATGATTATTATATTAGTACCCTTAGGTGACTTTCTGGGTATGGTACGGTGTGGTACAGTATAGTACTGTACAGTAAAACGTCAAGATTATGGCTGGATTATGACATTTCATTCTAGCACCACCCCCCACCCACTCCCAGCAAATTTAACCTACATCTTGCCCCAGTCTGTAGATTCCAGTAAAATAATCATGACGAAACCCAGGAGTTAAAACCCAGAGCAGCATCCCGCGAAATACCCACCTGATCCTATTGATTTTCAGTTTCTCCGGGCTGAGGCAGCCTGTAATAAGACAGGAAGAGATGTGAACATTTCACAATAAATTCTATCCTTGGGAGATACAAAAGACAAATGGAAATTGCTGCAGAGGAATTCTCTCCACCGACTCACTTATTGCCACCCGGAGTAATTCATTCAGCAGCATTAGGCCGACTTCATTCATTTTTAAGGGTTTTTTCCCCCTCTTTTTGTGAGCCAGACTCACGGATTTGCTGTAAGCTATCTTTTTTGATTTATTTCTAATAGATTTTTATTCTTCTTGCTTTTGACTTCTTTGGCAGAAAAATAATATAAGTAATTATAAATTGGCCACTGACGAAATATGTCAGTGTCGAGCAGCGCCTTGTGACTTTTTAATCCTTTCTTTGTGACGGCTTTTGGGTTTGAAGTGTGGGGCTGATTACGGAGAAGGAGAGGAAGCCAGTGGGGGGGGTTGGGGGGGTGCTGAGGGGGGAGTGAGGGTTTGATGGCTAATTTCTCAAGAAGAGCCAAGAACATTTGGAGGAATAAGATTCAAAGGAGTGCGTTTGTTTTAAACGTCCAGGCTGCCAGCTCGTTCCCACGGGGACTGGGCGATGGGCGCACAGATACACCTGTACTTTTCATATCACTGCCACTGAGGATGAAATTCTTCACCGGGAGCATTTAATTAAATTCAGCCATTCCCTATTTGAACTGAAGGACTTATATCGCCATAATTTTGACAGTGCATCTGTCTCTGCGCGCAGGCGTTTATAAGCCCCTATCTCTGTAGTTTCCCCGCCGTCCCGGGCCCGTTTACATTCCGCCTAGTCGCCCCGCTGACGGTTTCATCCAGAACGACGACGCCTTTAAACTGGCTTATACAGCTGGATGTTTTTTTTTTTTTTTACTGAATTGCTTCAAGTGACAAGGGTATGAGCAGTGGTGCTGTTGGGGGGGAGGGTGTTAGGACAATTACAAGGGCCCCTGACTGACAGGGGCCCTAAAAATGTTCATAGATAATTGGATTGGTCTGAGTTGAGGGCCCAGAATGATATCCTTTTGTGGAACCCAAAATCTCTAGCAGCATCTCTGGGTATGAGGGCAAGACCTCCGGCCTACGCCGTGACCCTGCAGCTTGCTGGTGACGTGTCCCCTGTTTCCGATCACACCACCACCTGGCGCTGCAAATGAGCTTTCCGACACCACCGACATCCACAAAAACTAAGGCGTCGGCTACAGGCGTGTACCGAAACGCACAAACATCTGGCTTTCACTTTCAAGTATGTGCTCTTCCAAATTAAAATTCATTACTCTTTGGCGTGCACAGGACGCTGCCGGCCAGCCCAGTGCGACGCTGCCACCAATCTGAGCCTGAGATGACTATCACTACGGCCACAGAGCTGTCCTCTATGCCGGGCCCTGCCTTTGCAACTATTCAATCATCTCTGTAACCGTCCGTAGCCAATCAGAGCCCTCTGATTGGCCGCCGCTCCTCTGCCGCAGCCATATGGCAGGAAGTGATATACCTGCCTATTATCGCTCCCTGAGTGATGTTGCCTGAGGAAATTATTGCCTCATTTATTCAGGTATTATTTTTTCAGAGGAGAGCCGGGCTGAGGGGAGGTGATGCTCGAGCGGGGAGTCGAGGAGAGGCTCACCTTCAAGATGGCCAGCGTGCTGATGGGGAGAGGATGCTGCTGGACAAGTTAGGGGTAAAAAAAATAAAGAAACTATATGAAATAAATAAAGCATAGTAAGAGAATACATTGGGGCTGGAATGCAGCATCTGACATCTGCGTTAAAGACACAGTACCGTCAGATCGTGGAGATGAAATGTGTGGAAAGCGAGGATGAAGTCAAAGGCTCCCGAGGCAGCTCCATGCGGCGCTGCGGAACCGAGCATCAAAACGCAGAGATAGAGACATTCGGGGGTGCGGGCCGAATGGACGAGGGGCTGTGCCATGGAGGATACCGATACAGGAAGCTTCCAAAGCTTTGTGGGGGTTTATTGAGCCCTTTCCTCCTTCCCTGAGGGGCTCGCATGTAGCTTTCCACGGCACGTTGCAGTTCTGAATGCGACTCAGGATGCATTTCATAAGGGCTTAATTGACAATTATCTCCCCGTGACCCTGAGCAAGGGATGCAGTTAGAGGCTGGATGGATGGATGGTAATTATTTGCCAATTACAAAACAATGAAGGTAGGGCCTTTAGTGGCTGCCCCCATCATGCCTTTCTGAATGATGTATTTTCTCCTCCTGGTTAATGCGCTCCTCTTCGCTGGTTAATCACTTATAAAAAATATATGATATAAATATAAAAATGTCATTTTGGAGAAGCCCCATGTGTTCTTTGGGTGGAGAGAGGGAGAAAAGCCCCGCCCAGCTAGAGCAACTTTAAAGCTCACTTCCAGTCTGCTCTGCATCTGCTACGTGTTTCAGCATCAATGCTGCTGCATGCCGTCTGCTACGTGTTTCAGCATCCATGCTGCTGCATGGCGTCTGCTACGTGTTTCAGCATCCATGCTGCGTCTGCTACGTGTTTCAGCATCCATGCTGCTGCATGCCGTCTGCTACGTGTTTCAGCATCCATGCTGCTGCATGGCGTCTGCTATGTGTTTCAGCATCCATGCTGCTGCATGCCGTCTGCTACGTGTTTCAGCATCCATGCTGCTGCATGCCGTCTGCTACGTGTTTCAGCATCCATGCTGCATGCCGCCCCATTTCCTGTGACACCATTTGATGGGTGCTGGCAAACTCAAACCCGTGACCCTAGCAGCTGGAACCATGGAGTATAAGGTGACAGCTAACTCCACCAATCCCCCCTCATGTGATGGACACAGGCCTTCTGACTCACTAAATAATAATTTATTTTCTTGGCTCAGCAGACATATATCCAGGCTTCTGCTGTGAAAATGGGATCAGGGTGTGAAAACTGGAGGAGGTATGAAGGGGCGGATGCGGGTCCAGCGGCCAGGTAACTGGGTTTGCTGGTTTTGGTGGGAACTTGGGGTGGGCTTGGGTCTGAGAGACTGTGCTCAAAGAAACAGCATACTATGGATTGAAAAGTAAACAAAAGCAGCTTTGCATGGAAGCACCGGAGGCAAGTGAATGTGTTCCTCTCAGGCCCCACCCGCTCCTCTCAGGCCCCGCCCACTCCTCTCAGGCCCCACCCGCTCCTCTCAGGCCCCACTCGCTCCTCTCAGGCCCCACCCGCTCCTCTCAGGCCCCACCCGCTCCTCTCAGGCCCCGCCCGCTCCTCTCAGACCCTGCCGGCTCTGCTCAGACCTCGCCCGCTCCTCTGGTTGGTGACTGGGTATGTGGTTAGGAGGCCCAGGGGTCCCGCCCCTCTGCTCCCTCCCCAAAACAATATGCACATTGGGGTGAACTGGGTGCCCAGCTCAAAGCAGGAGACGGAACCAATGTCAGTAAAGAGAGTGGAGGGTCCAGAAGTCTGGGCCCATCTCTGCACTGTGTCCATGATGATACTGGGATGCCCTCAGCAAGTCTCGCACGCGGATCGAGGTTTTTTGGTCCCTGCCAATTTGTCATGACTTACTTCTGTCACCATCCCATAAATCAACTGTGATGCCTGGCTGGGCCCCATAGCCAATCACAGGAGCCTTTTCAAGTGCACACCATATTTTGTAATATTACAAATGTAGACCCACAGCTGGATGAGCTTAAGTGAAAGATAGGAGGCCTTAAAGACCCAAAACTGAAGGAAATAATGTCCCAATGAGCCAGCAAGGGGCGCCACCCATCACAGTTGGTTCTGATTGCAAGGCTCCTTCACCTCTGTTTGCATGCGATAGAGAGCCATCTGCCGTAGGGGTGGTGTGGGGGGGGGGGGGTCTGATTGTCCTGAGCTCATTCATGGTGCCTGCGCCCCGTTTGAATATTCCACAAAAAGGAGTCTATAGGCTGACATGGCCCATCTCCCTCCTGCAGGGAGGGGGAGGTAATGGGCCGGACCCATCTTTTTGGGCTGCCAGACCCCATGGGTTCGCAAGCTGCAGCAGGCACCTTTCGGCCGAGCATCGTGATGGAGCTCACAGCTGAGGGTGGCCCTGTGTCTGCTTCCAAAGGCGTGCCGGCTTCACGCACACAGCCACAACGCTCCTGAGGAGCTCCTATTAGTCAGCATGATCTCGTCCTACAGACACAGAGTCCCTGAAGAAGCCCAGCTCGCGGAGGGAGCAGTGTCCCCCCACGGCGACTCAATCCCGGGTTATTGGTCCAGACATCTGCCCAGATCTGCTGCCTCACTGGCAACCAAACCGACCAAAATGAACTGCCACATATAATGCATGATGGCAGTGTGCCTGCGAGCAGTGTGTCACATAGGGATGGCTATCTGCTGTGCATGCTGAGTCAGTACCCTACTGCAAGTGGGAGGGGCAAGGAGATATGCAACACTGAAGCACCATGACCCAGAAGCACTGCACATTACGCTAACTGTCAAAAGGCGAGGAGCACCCCCCTACCCCCACCACGCATGGAGCCACCATGGCACTCAAACATAATTAACACTAATTACCTGTTTCACATCCCACTAATTTGTATAAGTGGAGTGGCTCAAGTTGGAAGTACATAATGACGACGGCGATAAACTCACCTTGCTGAGGTGGTCTTCCCCTCACGACGGCTGCGCATGCCGCCCCTTGCAAAGCGGCACGCTCCGGGATACAGAGCTGGTAGCAGTCAGCAAATCAGTCATGTGCACTATTATAATTGGGGGCTCTTGTGCAGCATGAAGATTTGATACCCATCCGTGACTAGAGATTTCAACAGGAGAGAAATGGCAGTTTGACTTAATTGACCCAAAACATCAAAACGACAATAATTAGAAATAAAATGAGGGGTTTTTACAAATATCCCTTGAGGTAACGTTGCAGTTTGATTAGGGTGGCTACAAAGGCATGATGCTGAAGGTGGTATGTTTTTAAAGAGTATGGTCTAGCATGCTGGAGGTTTTGTTCACACACTGGAGACAGAGATCTGACCCAGATGTGGGGTAAGAAGGGACTTTCTATAAAGCTCCTTTCCTCAGTGGCATCCTTCCCTGGTGCTTTACCCAGCATGCACCTGGATGGACAAAGGCTCTCTCCCTCCCCGACATCCCTCCAATAAATTTGACCAGGAGGACCTGTCCCTCATCTGGGCTCATGGTGGGGAGGAGGGTGCACGGTGGTCAGATAATCAAACGCATGTGCGCGCCCCAAAACACGGAGGTGGCTGCCAGATCCTGCCCCCCCTCAGCCTCACAGAGGGTCACCCCCCCAACATTTTAAAAAATTCATGGGGCATATGTCGAGCTGTCAGGCACCCCGCTTTGATCCGGGACGGGCCGGTCCCTAGCGGGGGTGTCAGCCGGGCCCATATCGGCGGATGGGCGGGGGTTTCTCCTGCAGGAGACTTTCGGGACAGGAGGGGCCCAGCAGCTGCTGACACTCCCACACACTCTGCCACAGAGGGGTCCATCCAGGCAGAGGGACAGGCTAACCCCCCCCCCCACCTATCCCACGGAGGGAGAGGCCTGTACAGAAGAGAACAGATTCAGCTGAAACATCTCACCACATTCAGATGCTCCACTAAGGAGCCCATCAGACCGAGTCCATCTCAGCAGTGAGCTTCGCAGAAACTGACTTATTTTAGTGATACTTAATTTTCTTTTAATTTTTAAAGAAATTGATTTTTATTTTGGCTTGTAAGGCTCTCCAAATGATTGCTTTCTGTCGTGCCGAAACATTGTTGCCTGAAACAAAAGTGATTAAAGAAGCTAGATTAATACCGCGCTCGGGGCGCGAGGTGGGTGGGTGGGGGGGGGGGTCAGGCATGCACGTGTTATTTACAAGGCAAATCATCATGTGAAGCTGCCATGCCATCACTAATGCATGCCATCGTGGGCGCTGTGTGTCCGTGCCCCGAGCACGCGGCTTGTCCGCGCAGCTACCCGAGACACACAGATGTGTGTGCGCCCGTGCACACATCGAACATAATCAGACTCTCCCCTGCCTCCCCCCCCACTTTGCTCCTCATCTCCTCCATGCCCCCCCACTCCTTTCTCAGCTGTCTCCTCCTTCACCCCTTTGTTATTCAAGAGCTGGCCCGGTTTTTCCATGAGATATCTAAGTGCTGTTGGATAACAAAGTTATGTTTCCATAACAACAGCCTTCCCCAATACAAGATCAATCAGAAGGTTGGGAAGGAGGGGTAGCTGCACTGTCGCATTCGCTGCGTGTCCTTGCTGCGGCGACAGGGTTATTCATGGCTAAGTACGGAATCAAAGCCCCGTTCCTCCCCGAGAGGAGAGCAGGACGGGACTGCCGCTGCCGCTCGGCATGTGCGTGTCGTCCCCATGTTTGCGTGGGCTCGCTACATGAGCTTGCGCGGCCCAAAGACCTGTGGAGAAGGGCCGGAATGTCCTCCACGGCACCACCCTCCTGCCTGCATTCCTAACTTGGGCTCCAGGCCCTGAGAGGGAAACAGAAGGGGTCCCCATCCTATCCTGATGCCCCCCCTGCCCCCGATAATTGGAATTTCTTATTATATGTATGTATGCATGTATTCCATGGCGTGACACTGTTGCTGTGTTATTGTTTACATACACATTCTCTGTGTATATGAACCCTTTTGTATATAATGTAAACCCCTGTGTCCAGCCCCCCCATGTTACACACGGTCCTGTGTTCCCACTGTCAGGGATCCAGCGGCAGCTTGGCATGGTGCAGGCGAAAAGCAGGGGGAATAAGGTGACGACCCACTTGCAGCTCAGATACAAAAAGGGGTTTACTGGAGATATAAACAGGGAAAACTACAAAAGAAACAGACCACAAGGGGTCACAACAAAAACCAGAAAGAGCTAATAAAGAAAACAGACGACAATAAACTAGGACCATAAAAACCAAAACCAGAGCTCACACTATACACTTCACAAAACAGAACCAATGAGGTTCTGAGGCAGGCACTTAAATACACAGAAATACTGGGGCAAACAAGGAACAGGTGCAAATAATAACTAATTAACTAATCAGGAAGGGCACAGGACAACAAGCGACAGGTGGGAAAAATGAACAGACCTAGGGAAGACTAGACACTGAAACTAGAAACCCCAACCAACACACTAGGAAAAATAAAATGGAAGAGAGTAACCAAAAACATGGAGGGTAAACTAGAACTGGAAAAACTCAAAAGGGAAAAATGGAACACTCACAAATAAAGAAGGCTGGCCTTTAGCCAGCCTCGAACCCACAACATGGGGGAATAACAGAACTCCACACTCAGCCCACTGAGCTATGTGAGAGTTTGGGAAACAGGGGCAAACCACAAGGAGGGGAATCAGGATGGCCAGCAACACCAGCTGGCCAAGAGGGGAAGGACGAAGGGTAGGGCTGGACGGTCACTGGGCACCGACCCTGACAGCCCACTTTATTATCGTCATCATCTTCATTATTACTGTAATTATTATTATTATCACTTGCTGTCTGAATGTCGCACCATGGCGTTTAGAGCGCATAATTTCATGCCGCTATATACCTGTTTATTGACAGTATCATAATAAAGCCTACTTGACTTGACCGGGGGGGGGGGGCGTAGCAGCAGAAGGGGTCGTTCCTAGAGCATTTCCATTCTAAAGCGATTCATGGTTCACGGTCACAGCTCGGCGCCGACACATGTAATTACCTGTTAAAACAATGCAGAAATAATAGGCCAGTCGTTTTGGGTCTCTGTGGCAGGAAGGCAGATCGAATGAAGTCGATAGACGGTTTATTTTAATTGGTGTACCTCTGGGGCCAGGGACACTTCACGCCCGAGTAACACGGAAAACACCACAACACCTCGATGGAGTCTCCCAGGCATCCGTATTCTAATTCAAGCTTTGGCTTTCTGAGCTAATTCATTGTCCCTCGTTGTTCTCAATCAAAGTGACGATGGGCAGTGGCACTGCTCCGGTCCGATCGATAGAAGCGATTCTCTAAGGGTAATTTGGCCATCAAGTGGCGCAGTGGGAGCGCAGCGGCCATAAACAAACCCAGATCGCAGCGAGTCGCAGCACAGAGAAGCTTGTCTTTCGAAGGCCAAATGGAAACCTGATGGTCTTCTGCACATAATTCAAACAAAGCAGCTTTGGAGGGTGAGGGCAGGACAGACGAGCACACACACACACCTCAGGAAAATGCCTGGTAAAAAAGGCCGAGGTCAGTGTGACCTGAATTTACCAGCGCAGACAGGAATCCGAGGCAAACAAAAATAAAATTAAATACAAATTCATTATGAAGCATGAAAGCTTCTGAATAACAACTATGAGCAAACTAATAACGGCAAAAAAGAAAATTGATTCATTAAACAGGTCATGAATTATTTACTAATCCCATCAATTACGAAACATTATTTATCTCTGACTTTTAATTATTAAGATGAAGGCTGATTCTCTGTTAATTAATTAGTCATTAGTATAATTGGCAAATAAGAACGATCAGTCTCCTGAAAAATTGAAATGTGAGACGAGGAATAGCATCTCGCGCTAAATATTTCATTGCGATCAGCTACGTTTTTTTTATTTTACCTCCAAGGATAACAGCCGTCGGGCGGCATGCGTGGCAGAGATGGAAGGGCCCAATGAGAGGTGTTATCAGAGTCAGACGGAACGTGGATCACTGGTGATTAACAGGTTTATAGCTTCCAGACCTGACAAACGATCTGATGCAAGCTAGTAATGCTGCTGAGCCAGACAGTGTTTCTGGTCAGTGGTCTGACTGCTTAGTGAAATAGTTAATGAGGTTAATGAGTTTGGGGAATTTTTTAGATGAATCCAGCCTGCAAATTGGGAAGGGGCTCCCTACTTCCGTACTTTCCCTACTTCCTACTGTTTAGCCCATAGATCCATAAGCCTGATCACCACCCTGGTCAAAAATCCCTCGAGAACTCTAACTAAGGTTTCTTCAATTTCACTAAACAATATCAAGATGCTTCTCCTTCTAAATGTAAATGATATCAAGAATATCAAGACACAGCTATCAGATAGGAATCTGTATGTGTCCAGTCACCCGCGCTCCTCTTCTGCAATATTCAGCGTCTCTCCCCTTCACCAGCAGGGGCTCATTTGACATCCACAGACAAGGTGCTGAGAAAAGGTATGGAGAGCCAGGGAGAGTCACAGATATGGTCAGAGAGAGTCAGACAGCCATGGCGAGGCACACACTAACAGTCACAGACCCAGAGGTATGGAGATACCCAAAGGTATGGAGAGCCAGGGAGAGTCACAGATATGGTCAGAGAGAGTCAGACAGCCATGGCGAGGCACACACTAACAGTCACAGACCCAGAGGTATGGAGATACCCAAAGGTATGGAGAGCCGGGGAGAGTCATAGATATGGTCAGAGAGAGTCAGACAGCCATGGCGAGGCACACACTAACAGTCACAGACCCAGAGGTATGGAGATACCCAAAGGTATGGAGAGCCGGGGAGAGTCACAGATATGGTCAGAGAGAGTCAGACAGCCATGGCGAGGCACACACTAACAGTCACAGACCCAGAGAATTCTGCTCGTCACCAGCTAGAGGCTCCTCTTCACCCTGAGCCTATTAAGCGCTAATTCCCCTTGCAGCGACTCACATACTTAGTGTCAACACCGGCATGGTGCCATGGGGTGAGCGGCCATCGTAGGCTTCCTGCCTCGGCCCCTGCCAAACCGGGGGGGGCGTATCCGAGGAAACGCGTTCCGCGGCAAAGCATTTTATCTCCGCCGAAGCAGCTGCAGGGATCTCAGCAATGCACGGGCTTTTAATTTTTCAGACTTGTTCTTCTGTTCAGAAGCGAGTCCTTCATTAACCGGGCACATGCAGTGACGCTCAGGGGCTGAGGCCGGCCTGTGGATGGACAGATCTGCTTATGGATATAGTGCTTGTATATTCCTCAAATCCTTCTGCCTCATTATTAAATATATTGCTAGATTTCTCCTGAGTCACTGCAGCATCCTGGCTGAGCTGCCATTGAATTGATCACCACCTCATTGGGGGTCCAACATCCGGGGGATGGTATGGTGTGTGTGGGGGGGGGGTCACACCACCGAGCTACACATCACTGCACCCCTCCAACCCAAATGTGCACCAGACAGCATCTATTTCTCCATTCTAACAATAGTGAGTCATATCCGGGACTGCACTGTGACACTGTCCAGCCCCGGCTGTCCTTTGGACCTGGTGCCTGGAATCACACCTGTCCTTGGTTGGTGGTTTTAAACACTGCATGTAAACATGCAGGACATTTTAATGCAGACCCATCTTGACACAACATCCAACTCATGAATCAGACATTGTTGACTGAAATAATTTTTTTTTACGGTACTTATAAATACTAGGAAATGTATTTTTGTGAAAATGTGGAAATAAGGAGCATGTCTACCAAAGAGTGCTAAGATTTCCGAAGGTCTCCCCTGATAAAACCCCATTAAACAACTGTGCAGCAGCTGCAGGAATGTAATCAACATTAAAATGGGACTTTGTCTATCAATTACTCCAATTTTTTTGAGTAATTGCCGAGATGTCTAATTTTCCACGATATGCCACGAGATTCACTGCTTGTCAAAAGCAATTAAAAAGAACGGGAAGTAAAAATGTCTCTTAATTCTGCTGCAGGAATAAAATGAAAGATCATTAGCATCCAGACTGAAGGTCCGCATCTCCCTCGGAGTTTCCTGGCCTGCCTTATCGGGGGGGGGGGGGGGGGGGGGGCCAGCCCGGTGGGGCGCGAGAGTGGGCGGGGTTGGGGAGGGGGCCACAACGGCCCCCCCACACCGCACGGA
>JAODKM010000002.1:27304586-27317077 GCA_026780845.1 Petrocephalus sullivani | reverse complement strand
GTCAAAATAGCAATTCTGGGTTTTTTTTTTTTCAGAAACTGCTCAACCTTGTCGTCATATCGTCATATGAATAGACATTCTGGGCAATTTCTTGGCATCAGCTGGATAGTTCAATGGGAAGACAGACAAGACAGATACAGTACACAGATAGACAGGCAGACAGACAGGCAGACAGACAGGCATACAGACAGACAAACATATAGACTGAGAGACAGGCAGGAAAACAGACAAGCAGGCAGAAATACAGACAGACAGATAGTCAGGCAAACAGATAGACAGACTGGCAGACAAACAGACAGATAGACAGATTGACATATAGACAGACGGACAGGCAAGCAAACAGAAAAGCAGGCAGAAATACAGGCAAACAGATAGACAGACAGGCAGGCAGAGAGATAAGCAGACAGACAGGCAGATATATAGACAGACAGGTAGTCAGGCAAACATAAAGACAGACAGGCAGGCAAACAGACAGGCAGACAGACAGACATATAGACAGACAGGCAGGCATAAATACAGATAGACAGGTAGTCAGACAAACAGATAAACAGTCAGGTAGGCAAACAGACAGACAGACCTGCAGGCAAGCAGACAGTGTTCACCACAACACACAGCATTTCGGGAGGCTTTAATAATCAGCTTGACTTCTGAAGATGACACACCGCCCTTGAACATCCGTTCGTTCAAAGGTGGTGTCCTCGCTCGGCAAGCACTTCCCTGCTTAATTGGTTTTTTTGTTGGTTTTGAGGATTAAAAAGCACTAGCTGAGTGTAGGCTGCCTTTTAATCCAGCACCACTGCTCCCCCCAAAAAATCTGGGACCTCGGCGGCATCCTCTTCTTTACCTTGACATCAGAGAGCCAGCCCTGAGCAGGACAAAGGACACAGGCAGGCATGCGGGGGGCTGTCACCGGCCACCACCTAACATTTCTCACCAGGATTTCTCTCCCCTAAGTAACTTTGAAACCTTGTTTGAAACATATTGTTTAGTAATCCGCTATTTTATATATATATATTTGTATAAGATAGAGTTCATTCCTGTCATCCTCTGGTGCCACAGAGAGTGCAGTAAACCCCTGGACACTTACCTTTATGTATGTATGGTAAAATATATACTTATATAACCTGCTGCAGTGACTCTCCAGGGCTGGGGGGGGGGGAGTGGTGGGGGGAGCGAAAGCAGGCAAATCAAAGGTCCTGAAATGTTCTGCTCAAGTCTGGATCTCACGGCTTGCTGACACCCATTGTCCTGTGTCTGGTAACACAATGCCCCGCAGCTGTGTGTGTGTGGGGGGGGGGGGACAGTGCTCCACCTGCTGGCGTTCGCTGTACCTAGCGGCGGTACTGTTACCCTCCTCCACACTACAGGTGTAACATCACGCAGCTCAGCACCTGTGCTTAGTTACCGTGCGTTTGTGTTGACGCACTATTCCTGGTGCGTGACGCACTTAGTGTTTGTGGCGAGCTGTAAGCTGCTTTGGGGAGAGGTGTCTGCTAAATAAATAAGCATAAGTACTTCCTCCCCCTCATGTCAATTCTGATTATCTTACAGAATACATTAAAAACTTGAATAAAAAAAAATAACAGCACTTCAACAGAACACCCTTATTAAGACGTGCGCATCATCACTGTCTGGAATGAGAAACAAAAATATTTGCTATCACTAGTCATTCTTTTGGCCTGATTTCTCGGGAACAGGATGACAGTTCATGTCTGCGCCACACTGCATGTGGAATAAGAAGATTACGTCTTCCGTGCAATTTTGTTTAACAAGTCAGCACAATTGACTGGATAATTAATCTGTAAAAATGTATTATTCAGAATAGTCACTTTGGTTCAAATCTCTTACTTTGATGGATCCACGAAACAACAGCACAGACATTAACATCGATAAATTCAGGCCTTTGCTGAATTCTTAATTAATCAGCCCAAAAGAAAGCAAGGAAAATCCTGTATTGGATAAATGCCCCTAATGGGAGTTCCTAATTGTTATTCCCACTGGATCTGACTGGCCTGGCCAGGCCCAGATGCCAGACCTTTACTGGTGTTTATGCTCTCTGACTGATGTTAAGATCCAGACTACAGACAGTCATTGCAAACGAGTCCGTGCCGGGGTGGGGGGGTTTAGATTCATTAGAGATGGCAGTGAGCAGGACAAGGGGGCTGGCGACAGTCCATTGGATTGCGCTGATCCGCCATCCTGGTTGGATTTCACATATCCAGCCAACTCGATTTCATGCGGAATCTGCAAGGAGAAGTTGGTTGGTGATAATGAAGATGGTGTTCGGGGATGGGGGTGTGCACCAGCCTAGGGTCAGTGACTGGGGGGCGGGCGTGTTGATGCTGACACAGGTTCCCTAGCTTAAGCTCCGAAGTGCCACTTAGCCTTAGAGGCATGGCGCTTTAATTGATACATTGCGATGTTTTAGTTAGCGAGGATAATCCTTCGCAGGACTCGGGAACGCGCTTCCTAGTGGGAGATAAAGGCGTCGCGGCACGCCTGTCTGTCTCCCCTGCAGCACCTGCGCCTTCGCTAGCCTCCGCGCTCCAGCAGCCTGTGGCTCTCCTGTAGCCGCGGCAAGTTCCCGTTTCACTCAGAGTAATTCCCTGTGACGAGCTTTGTCACACGAGGCGCCATGCCGTGCCTACCAGAGAGCATCCCCGTCCTAGCGGCACTGAGAGAGCAATGACCATGGGCGAGTCCCCCCTGCACAGCCACGGCACTTAGCCCCCGTTTGGCTCAGCCTGCCGTCCTCGGGGAGCAGGAGCCAAGCCTAAAAAAGCATAAATAAGGGAGTGAGATGCGGACTGAGCCTGGCAGGCGCCCTTCGGCTTGGATCCCTGACGTGGCTGATTTCTGATCTGCACAGTGACATGGTGTGGAAGGCTGGCGCAACCCCTCTTATTGGTCACCATGATCGTCTTCTGGTGTACATGTCCTAGGAAGCGGTACAGGGACAAACCACGGCAGCCTGTCAATCATGCAGAGCTTCAGGGCGGCGATGGGAGAGGATCCCTTAACAAAGGCTGCGTCTCCTAACATCCACAGAGAGACAGGCACATGTTCGGACCCTGACGCTCCACGCGTGAGGCAGGGGGAGGCAGCAGAAATAGCTCCAGGCAGAATGGTGAACAGAATCATGTGTCATGGGAACAGAGGAAGTAATGTGGAGGTTAGGATGTAAGAAGGAGGTAGAGGAGGAATGCAGACAGGCAGCCATTCCGGCTACAGCACAGGGAAAACTTACAGAAAACCAAAAAGCGGGGAGTGGGTATGGGATCCGGGAGAGGGCTCTGAAAAAGATCAGCAATAAAATAACATAAAATGAAGAGACTCATAACCTGACAACCCCCTCGAAATTCCCAGCAGCCTGTCACAGTTAGGGGCGGTTCCGGACAACAAACGGCTTCCCGGGGCATAATGGCAGCTAGACGCGCGTCATTTTGAGAGGGGAGAACTGCAGCCCGTCCTGACAATCAGACAGCAAGATTAGCGAGACCCCGATGAGGGGAAGGTTAGCAATTAAACGGGGAGAAATCTCCAGAAGCCTTCTCTGAAGGAGGCGGTAAAGTGCTGTTTTTAAAAGTGCGGCTGAGCCACAGATCAGCAGCTTGCCCCCCTCCACCCCCCCTCCCAGGCTTACACCGTGCACTTATCCCCCCAGTGACTGTTTGTGGGCCTCACATGAGCCATGCTTAGAGCTGAGCAGGCAGCCCATTCACTTCACAGAGAACATCTGGGATCTTGGAAATGGGGTGAGACGCTTAGCCAAATTACTGACTGTCACCCTAATCAACCCCATCCTGCCCCGAGGGGGGGCCTTTCCACCCTCCCCGGGCACCTGTCACCCCACAGGGTCAATAAATGCTAATTGTTTTTGCCTAGGTCCGTTAGCTCTGAATCCCCATGTGATCCTCGCCCCCCCCCGCCAAGCCACCCACGACTGCCCCCGGCTGCTTGCTGGCAGATAACGATGCCGCGTTTCTTTCTGCCACCTGACTCGGCGCGCTTTCGCTGTCCCGCGATCGATAGAGGTGCCTTTTATTGCCGGAGAGTTCCGAGGGGCCGCTCCCCGGCAGACACAGAGAGAGCCAGGAAATGACATTTCCCTCAGATATCGGCAGATCCTCACGACCCAGTTCCATACGTAATAATGCAAACAGGCATTTCAATAACGCTCAACTCTACATTGCCATGCCAACAGACACTCTAAACAGAATGTGAAATATATACTTAAGGTAAAATTCATACACAATTAGTTTCTGTTGTTTCTATCATGCTGTGAAAATGTATTTTTTTCATTAAATGTATAATTTTGATACTGACAAACACAGATGTGTTTATTTTAATGAGCAAAATTTTTAACATCTAAATACAAGTTCATCTATTTTCCTCAAGAGCAGGCTATATGATTTCTCAGGCAGCCCAGGCTACATGGACAGGCTGTGGGATATCTCAGGCAGCCCAGGTTACACAGGCAGACTGTGTGATTTCTCAGGCAGCCCCGGCTACACAGGCAGACTGTGTGATTTCTCAGGCAGCCCCGGCTACATGGACAGGTTGTGTGATTTCTCAGGCAGCCCCGGCTACACAGGCAGACTGTGTGATTTCTCAGGCAGCCCCGGCTACACAGACAGACTGTGTGATTTCTCAAGCAGCCCCTGCTACATGGACAGGTTGTGTGATTTCTCAGGTGGCCCCTGCTACACAGGCAGACTGTGTGATTTCTCACGCAGCCCTGGCTACACAGGCAGACGCTGCGATTTATCAAGCAGCCCCAGCTACACGGACAGGCTGTGTGATTTCTCAGCTAGCCCTGGCTACACAGGCAGGCTGTGTGATTTCTCAGCCAGCCCTGGCTTCACAGGCAGGCTGTGTGATTTATCAGCCAGCCCTGGCTTTACAGGCAGGCTGTGTGATTTCTCAGCTGGCCCTGGCTACACAGGCAGACTCTGTGATTTTTCAGGCAGCCCCAGCTACATGGACAGGCTGTGTGATTTCTCAGGCAGCCCTGACTACACAGGCAGGCTGTATGATTTCTCAGGAAACTATGGCCCTTGTATGATGATAGCTAAGAGCAGATCATCATTAGCTCAGTGATTGTGATGGGTCTCCTTTCCTTGTTTCCTGCAGAAAGCAACCTGACTCCTTGCAAAATAAATCAAGCGTAAAATCAGCTCATTCCTATTGGACCAAACCATTGCATTATTTATTTGCGTTGTGGACAGTTTTATCCAGGGTCGCAAATATTGTGTGCCATCTTACTTGGTTATTCTCCACATTGCAACCACTGGATATTATCTTGAAGGTGTCCAACTTTTTTCCTCAAGAGGGCAACTGAGGTTTCCTTCCAGGATTTTTAATCTGAAACCCTTTTACTGGTCCTTCAGCTACAGCAAATCTGTGATAGGACTGGTCACCTGTCACTGGAGCACCAATCAGGTCCAGCGATGTTGACGGGTATCCCTCCTTCGTCCCTGCTGCTCTTGGCTGCTTTCTGTGCTTTTGTGATGATTGAGTAGGGCAGCGCTAACCCCATCGGCTGCCTCCTATGCCAGTGCAGTACAGTGTTTGTGACACTGCACTACTGACATACTTCAGGACATGCAGTCAGTCATTCTGCACCACTTGCACTGTGGGCAGGCCACGTGTCTGTCAGGATCAGGGTGGGGAGTGATGGGCAGAGAGATCGGCACGATCCTGGGGCAGGTGGCCGCTCAGAAGCGGGACGGGATCCCCGTGTGACAGACTGCCCGTCCGGGATGGCACGAAACGGCGAACAGGAGTGATCAGGAGCCAGTGGGCTTGGTGGGGGTTGGCTGGAGATCCTTAGACCTGCTCTGGTTTATGGAGGGCTTCTCAGGTTCCTCAGATACCAGGTTTATTTCACACCTTTAGGACAGGTAACTTGAATCAGCGAATCAGCTTAACTTCAGTTACGAATTCCTTGTGCTAGTGATGCAGCTAACCTCACAGGGTTAAGCTGTTTCAAAAGAGGTCGCTAGTTTTCCAGGTATACTGTAATAGTTAATATGGGGTGTTTGCGTGGGCCTCCACCTGCACTACCCTGCTGCACCAGCAGGGACACTCTTGATGCATTTTCCATAACTGTTTGTCAAAACATATCTTTCCCACAAAAAGATAATCATTTCCGCAACTGCAGATGTCCTACCTTCTTATCATGTACAACGATTTTGCCTACTTCTTAAAAAAACAGATAAAACAAAGTACTGCAGCCGAAGATTAGAGGATAATGTAATTGTTAAAGCAGATTTCGGCCAACAGCCTGCTGGCCGCAGATAGTGGGGTCTTATGTGACTTCTTCTCTCTGGGATTACTGGAGCCACTCATACACGTCACCAGCATTAGGCATGTTTGTTCTGATTGCCGAGGCTTTCTTATAGCTCATAATTGAATTGCAATGACACTCGAAACGGATTAAAATTCTCCAACAAGAAATAGAACAAAATCTCTGGCAGGACTGCAGGCGGAAAAGAGCAGAAGGACAACTCTGCGGAAGTATAAATCGTGGGTGATGTAAATGAACTGCCCCCGGTGCCAAAGTGTTGCATTTAAGGCCCCCCAATCGCATCCCTGTCGACTGCAGAAGAACCGAGACTCCCACATGTGGTGTGGAGCAGTGCCGGCAGAGGCAGGCCGTATTTGTGCGAACACTAAATTTAGGTAGCAGATAGTCACACGGTCATATAGCGTCCTAAAAGGGCCAGGTCTGCCACGGGGCTGTGCGGGACGCTAATGCTAATCCACAAAACGAGGCGTCTCAAAGCGCAGCCCTGTTGTGGATTTGGCCCCCCTCTTGCTGTGTACGAGGCCCCCGGGCAGGTACACGCCATGGAACACACGCTGCACCCCTCTTCCCGCAATGGGTCACTGATCAATATGACCGTCGTCTGACAGCTGGACAGGGGAAAGGATGTTATGGTGATCCGTTACAAAAAACAGCCTTCAACTTTTTGACCGACTGAGCGGCTGTGGATTCGGGGTGGGGTGGGGGTGGCCGCAGGCTGTTAATTAAGACAGCCGCCAGTTACAGGTAAGCCAGGGCAGTGCTGCTTTGACAGGCCTGCATGTGCAGCTAACAGAGAATTTGTCATACAGCAGCTGTTTAGTGTTGAGTCGCTCAGGAAAAAGGAAAGATGCATTCAGATCGCGGGGAGACAGACAACTTCTTAAAAGCCTGGATATTTTAATTAAAATGCACATGATGGTTTGAGACACTGCGGCCCTGAACTGGATGAGGGCCATGGAAGATTGAGGGGTGGACGGAAAAAAAAATGTATTGCCAGAGGTGGTCCTGGTTGATCACATGGTTGCGAGCCACCCATGGTTACTTAGCAACACTAAAGTTTTTTGCCGCAGAGGTAGATAAAGTCCAGAAAATATGGCTTGTTGTTTTGCTCCTTGCCAGTGAACCTGGGGGGAAGATTTTATTGGCAGAGAGCAATCTTAGGCCTAGTTTAGTGGTGTAAACACCTGTGCTCAGCTTTACGGTGGCGGGAGAGCATGTGCGAAAGCGTGTGATTGAATAAAGGGCGTCCCAAACAGGAGGGCCTGGGCAAGCCAGCCGCATAATTGAAATGCTACATTGCACTTTATTGTGCACATTTTATGGCCTAGAGGGAAGTTTATTTGGCCAACTGTGTCTGGGTTGGAGAGGACCGTGCGATTTCATGGTCAAGGCGACGGCGGGCGGGCGTGCAAGCGTGTGCTTCGACCCCGCATGGCACAGGCGGAGCCGGTGGCTATGAAAGCCTGTTAGCTGCCCGTTTACGCCTTTCTCCAGCACGCTGTTAGTTTGCACACCAGTGCAAGGACCTAAAGGCTCGGCTACAGACAGGGAAAAAAACGGGTATTCAAAAGCAGTGAGCATGAGGAACGCCAGTGCCTGCTCAACACGAAACATGCCCACGGTGACCCTTTAGCATTACAGCGCTGCCCTGTGCCTGGGAAAAGCGGGGGGTGGGGGGAGACAAAGCCACCCCCCGAAGCCTGACGCATCTCTCTATAGATCTGCACTTAACAAGGCGAGGTCGGGGGAACCAGGGTGGCTTTTAACCATGGTTAGGCCGATTACTCCCCCCCGGAGCTGCCATTTACACCTGGGGGGGGGGACTTCCGGGCCTCTCTAATCAGGGGGAGGGAGAAGCTTGTCTACCTGCCAGTGCTGGGTCGCTGTTACAGCCCTTCTGCCAGTGACCGCAACCCGACGGTGTCTTGTTTATTCTTACTGTAGCTTCTAACAGGTGTCAGCCTGATAGACTATAAGCTAAGAAAGCACACCACTTGTATTGATGGAGAAGTTTATGCACCCCCAACACAAACATACGAGGGGGGAGGAGCCAGAGGTTAATTTAAGCAGCAGCCAACTCATTTTGATTTTTTTTCCTAGGTTACAAGGGAGAGCGGTGTGGCCAGAACTTATTGCACTCACAGGGGCCACATTACAGCTGCAAAGGGGAATGCACTCACAGGGACCGTATTACAGCTGCAGAGGGGAATTCACTCACGGGGGCCGTATTACGGCTGCAGAGGGGAATGCGCTCACAGGGACTGTATTACAGCTGCAGAGGGGAATGCACTCACAGGGGCTGTATTCCAGCTGCAGAGGGGAATGCACTCACAGGGGTTGTATTACAGCTGCAGAGGGGAATGCACTCACAGGGGCTGTATTACAGCTGCAGAGGGGAATGCACTCACAGGGGTTGTATTACAGCTGCAGAGGGGAATGCACTCACAGGGGCTGTATTACAGCTGCAGTAGGGAATGCTCTCACAGGGGCTGTATTACAGCTGCAGTGGGGAATGCGCTCACTGGGGCTGTATTACAGCTGCAGTAGGGAATTCTCTCACTGGGGCTGTATTACAGCTGCAGTGGGGAATGCTCTCACAGGGGCTGTATTACAGCTGCAGTGGGGAATGCTCTCACAGGGGCTGTATTCCAGCTGCAGAGGGGAATGCTCTCACTGGGGCTGTATTCCAGCTGCAGAGGGGAATGCACTCACCGATGGCTGTACTCCAACAACCTCCAATACTCCAAAAACACTTGAGCAATTCAGCCTGCCTGATTAGGGAACAGGTCAAATGACACTGTACCCCTTCCACCTGTTGTCAGGGATTATGTTTCATGGTTATGAAATAGTCTTACGGTTTCTTGCACATTCCTCCTGTCTTACCCATGCTGCACCTGTCTTTTTGGGTGTACAAATGTCAGGGGGTAACCACATCAGGACACCTTTGTCCGCCATCTTTTCCTGGACACTGTTGCAGTAATACATAAAGTAATAGCATGAAATCTGCACTAGTGTGTCACAGACAGTCTGTGGAGTCTGGAGTATTCTGTCATGGAGAAAGTGTTAGGAAGCAAGTTCTGTTTGTGCGTATGACTGAAAATCCTGTTCCAGTCAAACCTTCCCCCGATTAGGTGGCTCACAGACTCTGCAGTATACTTTCTCTAGCTAATTAGCAGATGCTTCTGTCAAAACTGACCTATGTATTTTACAATTTTTACACATTGTACATTTCCTAAAGCTTCATGTTAAGTGCCTTTCCAGGGTCTGACATTGAAGGTAATATTTTGCACACAGATCCATGTCTTCAACAGCCACACCACCTGCTGGATATCAGATATCCCAGTCTGAGGACTGCCGCTCTCAGAGACATCCCATTAGCCTCATCCAGGCTGTTTCAGATTCCCTGGGAAGCATGTCCGGTGCTGCCCAATTCCCAGACTCCTGGAAGTGCCTTTGACACTTTCAGATTTCCAGATTCCGCGAAGCATGTCAGGCACTTTCAGATTCCCAGGTTCCAGGAAGCATATTGGAAACTATCAGATTCCCAGGCTCCAGGAAGAATACTGGGAACTGTCAGATTCCCAGGCTCCAGGAAGCACTTTCAGCACTCTCAGTTTCCCGGGCTCCAGGAAGTACATTTGGCACTGTCAGATTCAAGGAAGCGCGAGATAGACTTCATTCCTGCTTCCCACGGGGTTTCTCAGCTCTCCTGCCTTGCTAAAGATGCTGCGAAACACAGTCGGCATCAATCAGCTTAAATATTCACTGACAGGATGAGTATGAAGCTGCTTTGTGGGACACCTGCTTAGATTAAGTGACACCGGTCACTGAGGGACAGCGCGACAGATCAGTGACTGATTTGTAAATGCCTCTCCCAGTCAGAGACACTCCCTCGACACCCCGCTGCCGTTGGAATGATGCCGTAGGGAGATGCCGTGTCCAGGCTTCCTGGATTGTTATTTAACACGGTACAGAATATTACGAAAGCGCATATTTATGGACATATGCAGAGTGGACGAAGGTCGAGGGCCTGGAGCTGCCATTACATACCCAGCTCTATTGATTTCTTGTTTGCAAACATTGAGGTAAAGTCATTCTAAGCCTTATTTTACTAATGATCTTAACAGATGGACATTCAGCATCAGATTTTGATCGCCTGTGACTCAACTTTGCTAATGACGCATTCGGCAGAGAATGGAAATTCATTTAAAAAAGCTTGCATTCTGCTTGTTTAGAACTGACGGCATGGCTGAGCTGGCAGACCAACTGTAAAGGTCAACGTGGCATCAGCAAGGCCGCCTGCTTAAAATGTAGCATCAGAGTCACTGGCAGGAGATGAAAGAAGCTGCAGAGAGGAAGCTGGGAGCAGCGGGAAATATGTCCACAGTAACAGTGTCCTGGGCCCTTATTGGGTACAGGGTCAGGGCGGGCGGGGGCCTCACTGCAGAGCGGGGGCCTCATAGGCAGCAGAGGGCGCTGCTCGAGGGCAAACCCCGCCTGGATGCCAGAGAAAACGAGCGAGACTTCTAAATGAAACGGAGATGATATTCAGATCACACTGTCACTGTATTGACAGAAGCATTGTCATCTCACAGGAACACAGACGCATTGTTTAACCACATTGTTAAATGTTTACACACTTAAAAGATCAGAAACTGGCATGATGTAATGAAGGTATATAATTAAATAAAAACGATGTGATTAGCTCGATTCAAAGCCGCACTCTGCTACAAAGTTAATATTTCCAGTGAGCCGCGGGGCATTCTGAGCTGTGCAGCTTTTAAGATCAGACATGCTGTACCTGGCGTCTGGTTCAGCCTGCAGAGATACACACAGCACAGCACAGCAGAGATACGCACATGACAGCAGAGATACGCACAGGACAGCAGAGATACACACAGCACAACACAGCAGAGATACGCACAGAAATGCACAGCAGAGATACATACAGCACAGCAGAGATACGCACGGGACAGCAGAGATACACACAGCACAGCAGAGATACGCACAGGACAGCAGTGATACACACAGCAAAGCACAGCAGAGATACACACAGAACAGCACAGCAGAGATACACACAGCCCAGCAGAGATACACACAGCAAAGCCCAGCAGAGATATGCACAGAACAGCACAGCAGAGATACACACAGCAAAGCCCAGCAGAGATATGCACAGAACAGCACAGCAGAGATACACACAGAAAACCACAGCAGAGATACGCACAGAACAGCACAGCAGAGATACACACAGTACCGCAGAGATACACACAGAAAAGCACAGCAGAGGTACATACAGCACAGCAGAGATACGCAAAGGACAGCAGGGATACACACAGTACAGATACACACAGAAAAGCACAGCAGAGATATGCACAGGGTTGACTGCAGTGTCTCCTGCAGTGCCATCGGATCACACCATGTGACCTCACGGCCTTGCGGCGGCCCCGTCACTAATTGCGAATCTCTGGCCATGCCTCAGCCTCCATTTGCCCAACTGCACTTCCGTTCCGCTTTCCTGCTCAGAGAGAATTAGCTAAATGAAAGCAAGCGATTTTAATTATCTTAAATATAGCCGCCGCCTTTTGAATACAAATACACCAAGCTAAAACATCGCACTAATGGGTTTCCAGATAGATAACTGAAATCTTGTCTAAACATAATTAAGTGCAGGCAGAGTCCTCGATTGAGAAAGAGGGTTAGGGTATTTAAGGGAAAGTGCAGAATGGAAGGTGAGTGTTTCTGCGGTGTGTAAATGCTCTGTAAGTCACGGTCGGGAGGCTAACAGCCGCTAGGGCCGCCAGCACTGCCAGTCAGGCGGTGCTGCCACAGAGTTCTGCGTTTGTGTCGGTACCGCGAGGAGCAGCACACCTGGATCCACGTGAGCGCAGCTTGATCCGACGGGAAGATCAGCAATGAAGGCCACCCGTGGGGGCCTGGTACGCCTGGCTGTGCGTGTGTGTGCGTCCCGTGCAGACTGGGTTTCGATCCTCCACCGCACTGGGGCAGTACCCAAGCACGCCGGCTCGCTCCGATGACTGCCCTCTATTTCACATACCACCGGCTCTCGCTTTGCGCACCATTGCAGCATTGATCTTGCTCTAACCATCTGTCGGCTGCATTTTACAGAAAAACCTGCTTGGATGGGATTCGACTGACCACCCCCCCCCCCCCCCCCCCACCT
>JAODKM010000002.1:27285510-27298488 GCA_026780845.1 Petrocephalus sullivani | reverse complement strand
GGGGGGGGTGGGGGGGGGGGGGGGGGGGGGGGGGGGGGGGGGGGGGGCGCAGCCAAACCTGCTGCCACACGGGAATCGTTTCCAGGCACAAGCAGGTCAGGGAATATCAGAAGAATGCCATGGACGTCCATGGGTCCATTAAAGAGCGTTTAGTCACAAAACTTCACCAGACCCACCCGCACACACCATCTTCTCCATCCTGTTGTGAAGTGTGCACTAAATCGACCATGCAGGACTATGTATGAATGCTCGAGGATCTTCTTTGTCTTTCTCTGGCTCCGCATGCTTTCAGGTTTACTCTGTATCTGCCGTTATTTTGGAGCGACTGAAAGCCCTCAAGGTCTGTCACACCGGTCTTTGTGCGGTTTGACCACTGCCTCAGCCGAGAGAGGCCCACTCAGAGCTTGGAGATCTTCCCTCCATTGTCTATGCAAATTTTTTTCAATCCACCATCAAGACAGATTTTCTGTCTTATATTTTTTTCCCCCTTGGCAGAACGTGGCGGTATGAAGCCTGCGCCTTCCCCTCATCGCTTCCTTTCTCCCAGGGTCCGCAGCAGGAAGTCTACCACCCCCCCTCCGGCTGGTCCAGCTGGCCCCTTGGGTGCCCCCTAGAGACAAAGGCCCCCGCTTTTCATCACCGTAATAGTGTGGGGGGAGTTTCAATGGCATCCATAGAAAGGGCATCATGCCTGTGTGGTACTGGAACCCAAGAGGCCAGGCTCTCAGGACAGCTTGCCCTGATTGAGGACCCCCTGGCCTGAGAGCCACTGCTCTCCCCTGGCCCCCTCCCCTGGCTCCTGGCCCATTATCCTCCTCCATCCAGGAAAACCTGCATTTTGTCAGGTTCATCAGCCATGGCTCTTCTTACAGAAGCCGGTGAGTCGGCCCATGGCGCAGCTGATGTTATAGAGGGGGCGTGGCCTCATGATCAGAGGCTCATCACGGATCTGGTACTGCCAGGACGGGTGTGTATCACCTGATCGCATGCTAAAAAATCTAGAATAGTGGGGTAGAGGGGCTGTGATATTCCCGGCACAACAAATAAAGACCGTAACAGTGTGAAAGTAACAAAGGTAATAATTCACAGCGGCAGGGTATTTAATATGAATGAGACCATCAATATTATAGTAATGTTATCAAGGGGAAACAGTAAGGTGACAGTAATTACATGACCCTGGTATGGGGTTATAAACGTCCACCTTTGCTGGCTAGATCTGCCAGCAAGGCTACATGCCACCTGCTGCTAAGTTGTGGTAGGTGCAAGGGGGATCCATTGTTGCTGGCTCCCAAAAGGTTGATTAAGCCCCAGTTAAACTAACAGGAGGCACGGCCAGCTCCTCCTCATGGAAATGCGGAGATAATTAACAATTAACCGATTTAATTAAGAAAAAAAATTCCGGGGGTCTCTCAATGTTAAGATTACCACTTCAAAGAGGAGCAGCAGAGTCTTCTGAAAAGGCGGCCTCCTTAATGAAAGAGTCATGAGGAATCACTGCTTGGTCAGGATGCTCCGCCTCGCTCCCGGTTGCCTCCTCGTTCCTGGGCTTGCGAGTCCCTTAGCTCAGACAACTATTATTATGGGCTAATGGTTGTCTGTCTGTCTGACAGTGTATATCTGTCCATGTGTTTCTGTGTATGCTCATGTAGGCCATGGAAACGTCCCTACTATGTAATAATATCTGGTTATTTTGGCATTGTGGGGACACCTTTTCGGTCCCCGCAAGGCGAAACTCAGTTTCTTAAAAAACTGCAATCAAAAAGTGCCAGAATTCTTATACTTTTTAGTTACTTATGGTTAACGTTATGCCTGGGTAGGGGTTAAGGGTGTCATTGTTGGCATTAGAGTTTTGCCAGCAAAAATGAATGGGTGGTCCCTACATTGATATGAATAAAAACGTGTGTATGAGTATGTATCTGTCCCTGTCAGTCCATATCTGTCCCTGTGTGAAGAGTGCAGTGTGGAGAGGAACACGAGAGGGAGACGGTGGCGCAGAAAGACACAACGGCACGGAGAGGAATGCGGAGCAGGACGCAAAGACGGAGGCACAGAGATGGACACAAAGATGGTGGCATAGAGAGTCACGGCAGCATGGAGAGGGACAAGGAGACGGCGGCACAGAGAGATTTGATGGCACACAGAGGAATGCGGAGAGGGACGCGGAGACGGAGGCACAGAGAGACGCGACAGCACGGAGAGGAACGCG
The DNA here is from genome assembly GCA_026780845.1 of Petrocephalus sullivani. Classification (NCBI taxonomy): domain Eukaryota; kingdom Metazoa; phylum Chordata; class Actinopteri; order Osteoglossiformes; family Mormyridae; genus Petrocephalus; species Petrocephalus sullivani. The sequence goes on along the minus strand of JAODKM010000002.1, from coordinate 27,296,282 downwards.
GAGAGGGATGCGGAGACAGAGGCACGGAGGGGAGAGGGATACGGAGACGGCGGTGCAGAGAGACACAACGGCACAAAGAGGAACACGGAGAGGAACGGGGAGACGGCGGTGCAGAGAGACACAACGGCACAAAGAGGAACACGGAGAGGAACGGGGAGACGGCGGTGCAGAGAGACACAACGGCACAAAGAGGAACACGGAGAGGAACGGGGAGAGGGACACGTAGAGGGACACAGAGACGGCGCCGCCGTCCTTAATGTCGACGACAGCACGGAGAGGGACACAAAAATGGCAGCGCAGAGAGACACTACGCCACAGAGAGGGACATGTAGAGGGACACAGAGATGGCGCCGCCGTCCTTAATGTCCTGGGACCATAAAAGAGCAGACGAGAAGGTGCCAATGCATGGTGACAGCACACCTTAATGAAGGGCTGCCATCGATTGGTCATTACCGTCGGGATGAGGAGTGACAGATGCCTTCTTGATGGGCTGCTTTCTGTGCATGGCTCCAGACCAACAGCTGACTGGGGAATTATCACCTCCCCAAAACAGCCCGGCCGACATCCATTACATTACATTATTTATGTGGCAGGTCGGCAGGCGTCCTTATCCAGGGTGACTTAAAGGCTGTCTTTTACACTTCATCCATTAATGCAGCCAGACGTTTACTAAGGCTATCTGGGTTAAGTACCCCTTGCTGGGGTTGATGGCCCTGCATCTTCACAGGGACCCAACAAAAAAAAAATCCCCCCAGGAACCCCACTGGATGGAGCAGTGAGCGGGAACTGCGCTCGAGGGGCATCCGGAAGCGAGGGGCCAAACCTGGTTGGTAGGGAATTGAAGGTGGAGCTGAATGAGACTATAAAGTAGGCAAATCAAGTGGCCTGCTGTCACTGAGGGCCAAACCAAATGAGGATAGCACATGAAGCCATGGATCCACCAGACAATCATACTGAACCCAACATCCACCGCTTAGCCCAATGACTCTAACCAAAATGATGCTCTTCCCATTATTAAACCTGATAGAGAACCGGGGCAAATGCTGCAGGAAGCCAGCTCCCCTGCCATCGCTTGACGGGATTATCAGACCCTTCAGGTGGCACGCTCCTACTGGATGCGGCCAAGTCCAATTCCTGCAAACGTTCACAGGTCATGCCAGGAATTTGTGCTGCCCATTCCCCTCTCACATCCCCCCAATCACTTCTTCCATAACATCCCAAAAAGGGTTTTGTTCACTCCCCAGCTAAATGGCACCGTCCCGGAGTGTGAAATGGATGACACTTATCCGCACACAGAGAGGGCCTCTCGGCGCCGGTGACAGGGAACGGGCCTCTGCCCAGCCTAATGATCTCGGCTGCCTGTCCCCGGCGGGCACGGGCCTGGCCCGGTCACGCGTGACACGGCACACGAGGACAGGACGGCCCGCGCAGCAGATTGATCCGGATCAGAAAAGCCCTTGTTATTTCCATCCAGCAGCTAACAAGACACTATGAAAAAGGGCAGCGATGCGAGTGCGTAGACGCTGGAGCAAAGGAACAGGAGGGAGCGGGCGCTTGGCGTGAGCCCGTCCGAGCTGCCTCCTTCCAGCAAGCACAAAGCCCACGAGATAGATCAGCTGCTGTCACTTCCAGCTCCGACAAGCTGCCGTGAAAAAGCCACGCGTGTAATGAGAGGCGCCCCCTGTTTACCTGCTCCTGCGAGCCAGAACCTAATTATGGGATGTTTTATCTGTTGCTGCTTTTTAGGAGTCACTTTCAAACAAAAGGCTTAGATACCTGCTTTAGGAAAGCTCACACGGGAGGCGTACTGGCGTTCATCACAAAATATCCATCCATCAAGAACTGCTTATGGCAGGGGCACGGGGATGGATATATATGCATAGAAATTGTAAATAAAAAAATAATGCTAAATAATGAATAAAACTGTCAAACTAAAATAAAACATCAAACTAATGACCCCTTGCATTTTTTGCATTATTGTCATTTGTAAACAGGAGGAACAGGAGGATTGTCCCAAACAAGCTTTCACAAAACACAACGACCTTCTGGCCAAAGCGCCCACGGTGGGGGGCCCTGGCCTGGCAGTGGGGAGCCCTGGCCTGGCGGTGGGTAGTGCTGGCGTGTGTGTCTGTGCGCATGTGACCCAGGCGTGGAAGGTCAACATGAGTGGCGAGTGGCCCGGCAGGGGCTGGGGGGGCGCGCAGATCCAGGCGCCGTCCCCGCTGACCGCTGTGATCTCGGGCCAAGGCAGCAGCTCGGCCCGGCCGCTCCTCGACACCGCCTCCCGTCTGCGGGCCAACTGGCCGCTTTCCCCCCGGGCGAGCGCGCCAGCGCCCCTCCTGGTTCCGTATGCTCTGCTCCTTTTTTTAGCCCTCTGATGGAGGCCCCCCAACCAAGCGCCTCTGGGCCTCCGCCGAGACCCAGGCAGAGAAGGAGATTAAGCTGATTTTCAGAAAGGGGCGCGCCCAGCGCCACGGCCGCTAATCTCAGACCCTGCGCCTCACCGCTAATGAGAGCGGCCCCATTGGAGCTCGGACAGGCTGACCCGTTTCAGCGGCCCGTCGGGTTGGGCTGAATTTGGGTCGCTGAAGTAAATTTTATAAAGCACAAGGTCGGGGCGTAGGTTGGGCGATGCACCCCCGAAATTTCGGTCCTTTCATGGTCCATGGAGACCAAACACCACAGCTGTTCCAGCCGGCTGGCCTTTCTGCAAGTGATGATCCGACCATCTCCAGGCTCCATGAGGAACGCCTCAGAGCACAGGAGCGGCAGAGTGACACCCTCCTGGGTTCTGATACCACCGCAGTCTCGGTGCTGGCTGGACCTGCTCATGGTGTCATCAATCATGACCCCGGAATGCTGCCGGGATAATCCACAGCAGCCTCGGGATAGGAACCGGCCTGGCGTACCAGCGGAATTCCGACCTGCTTCACCTCCACAAGAGGGGCTTGTAGCAGAAAAGAGGAGTGAGAAGATTGAAGATATTAGTGTATTATAAGAACGCACCGGGGTGGAGGGTGTGCGGGGGCGGCCATTTCCCGGAGAAAAAGAAATGTAAATTTAAAAATTGTTATACATAAAGAAAGACGGTGTGAAAATTAAATGTTGATTCTTGACTAGGAAGCAGGGAGAATGAAGCTGGTACTGAGGTATGATAGGGACTCATTCAGTGACAGGTAATAAGGGGAACACTCCTCTCTGCACAAAAAGCACTGGCAGCGGAACAGGAGCCTGACGAGGGTGCGAATTTCATGGGCTGCCAGCGTCGCTACGTTCCGTTTCCATGCGAGCGAGCCGGGCGGGGGCTTTGGGGGACTGCGCCAGCCAGCCTTCAATCCAACGTCAAACACTCGTCTCTGTCGGGGAGGGTCTGTGACTGTAGAGATGGATGGATGGAAAGATAGAAAGAGGCACCTGGGGGGGTAATATATTCAGTGTTATTCAGATAACAAATGGAGGAATTAAGGCATAAAAACAACCGTCAGGAAAAAGAAAATAAGGCAGGAGGCACAAAATGAAAAAAATAAATAAATAAATAAACTTGTTAATCTCCTCATCGTCCGTTGTACTGATGGCTACTGAAAAGAAACAAAAAATTATATTTTCGTGTTTATCTCTGTGGCCTTGACCAGGAGGGAGATGGGTGCACGGAATAATATTTATTAATAAAATTATCTCAGACAGGTGTTTGATCTCATTAAATTTATATTCCCGTCACTTTGTTAAAACTCTGTCTTAGAACAATAAGTACAATAATTTATTTGTGTCTGTAGCTAATGCTTACCACAACATGCCGTCCTCCGTGACACGCTCTCTTTTCATTACAGTGTTGTGTTTTACATTACGCCTATTTTGCTTCATTGTTTAACCTGGAAACAGAAAGCTGTAAATATGGCGGTAAGTCTGAAGAATGAATGCCGCGGCTTCGTTATGACGGATGATGTTGCCTAATGACAGACTGCGGGCCTGTGCTCCAGCAGAACATCCAGCACCACAGAGCTGCAGCTCCGAGCAGATCGATGGAAACTTCTAGAAGGTAAGGTGCTGGGGGTGGGTGCCCTTGGGCGGGGGGGGTCCTGCCCAACACTGCCCCCCACCTGCCTTTCACGTGGCTAATTAAAAGAGCCATGGGGCTAATTAAAGAACCACCTCCTCGCCTTGAATGAGTGTCTCGCAGAAAGAGTCTCATTGAGAAATGACAGGCAGCCTTTCAGCTTCCACCCAGATCCCACGCCGTCACCCAAGGGTGTAGGTTTGGGTTCAACGCTGGTAGGGACCAAATCAGCCCCCAGCCCCTACTCCCTTAAATACATTTAAATACTCGCACAATATTTGCAGGGACTCGTCTCCACCGTCCATACCCAAATCCCCGCCCTTGCCAGTGCCTTTCGCCGACCGGTCCATGGCACGCCTCGGACCCCCCCTCCCGTTGCCCTTTGAGCCACTGCTTCCTTTCACTGTCCCCCATCGACAGGCAGCTATGGCGTAAGCCCCGAAAAACAGGAGAACGCTCATTTGCTTGGCAAGCTGGTTTAATCCAAAGAATTTTACACGGCTTACAGTTTGACGCTTATTCAGGGGGATATTTGTCGGAGCGGTTTAACCTCTTCCCTCACGGGGGGTGCGGCGGTGCCCCCGCTGGATCTGAGGCGGCATCCTGCCAGTCAGCCGTACGCTTCCTGGGGCGGTTCCATCTCTGATGGTATAATGTGCGTGTCTTCAAGGGCACCACGGCCTATCCCCAAAAAATGACATCGGTGCATTCCAGCTCAGGCTCCTCCTTTAACCCGCCTGCCTATTTTTAAAAAGTGGCTGGCGTTTCTGTGGCGTTTCGAGCTGCGGGAAAGGGCCGGCAGGGCGCATGCAATGCAGAGCCTCCCTGGCAGAAATAGGAGTACGCGTTTATGGCACCAGCTACACTGCGTGTTTGTGTGTGTCACTGTGCTCTTCTGTGTGTGTATATATAGAGACAGATGGCACGGTAACATTCCCTAAGAAAACTCGAAGCAAACTGAAACACACACTTCCCGTGAGTCTCCTCGGCCTGCTCTCTACCCCCCCACCTCTCAGTAGCTCACTCCTCTAATCGGTGCTCTTGATCAAGGCAACGACCATGTCATGACAGGAAGGAATTATCTGCCGCTGAGCTAAATGGGGGGGGGTCACCTGCATCTGTGTGTGAGGATGAGGGTGGGGGGTAAGCGCCGGGGGGGATCCGCGCAGCCAGAGGGAGAGACAGCTCTGTCGAGGTGTGACAATGACCTACAGGTGCTCCAGGAGGAAGTGTTCTTTCTGAGACATTTTATTTCTTCACCTTGGGAGTAACTACCCCCCCCCGCCCCCCGCAGGGTTCTTGCTTAGCTTAGCTGTAATTATGTAAATCTCCCCAACCAAGTAACAGAAGTCCGTAATTGTGTTGTTTGTTAGACATTCATACTTTAATTTGGTTTCATTTTAGTTCTGGGATTGAAGCAGCTTGCAGGCAGATTTGGGGGGGGTGTAAAAGGATGTGTGAGGACGGGCGCCTACCAGGAGGCTGCCATGGAGACAAAGGGACGCGTGGGGACGAGGGGGGGGGGGGCAGATGGCTCTAGAGTGGAGGACATAGACATCGGGACCAAACCCAGTGGTCAGAATCACTGCCTCTTCAAGATGGGATTTTAATCCATTTGAGCCAAGCGCAGGAATAATATTGATGGGTTCATCCCGCGCTCATTATTGTAGCGATGGAGCAGATAGCGGACTCCCCTGAAAAGCGGCTTAATGACTCAGTGACAGCAGTCAGGACGGGGTGGCCCGCCACTGGCTGCTCATTAGCAGGGCCCGCACGCTCCTCCGACGTGCTTTAACCAAGCTGATCATCACTAAGTGCCTTCATCACATTAATAAATGGCGCCGGTGACGGCCCATTCATATTGTATTTTGTATGTTCAATCTAGTCTCGGGCTTTTCAAAGGCTGCCTGCGAGGGAAGTGGCTGCGTCTCATTTTCATTTGTCATCCTGCGGCAGGAGCACGCCATGCATTCCCGTGACCCGTTTTAAAGAAAGAAAGAAAGAAAGAAAGAAACGACAGAAGAGAAGCGAGCGAGGAAACAGAGCAGACAGGCTGGGAGGGTCAGACCAGAGCCTCTCCTCGTCAGAGCAGCCGGCACGAGAAACTTTGCATTATTAAGTTATTACGGCGAGTCCGCGACTTGCACTGGCCGCCGCCCACGTACTGCCCCCCCCCCCGTGACATCATCAAAGTCGTTACCGATCGGCTTCTAATGGGAATGGCGTCTCCTACGATCGGGCGTAAAGCTCCTGTCTGCCTCCGGCATCCTCTGCTTATTCAATAAGCCAACCGCACGAGGCAGTGTGTCTATTCATAATGGACCCAGCAGAAAGATCCCGGTCCATACACAAATCACCGGAGACGGCAGTAATGTGGACCAGCCCTAATTGGGAGGCGATTAAGGGCCGGCGGCTGATTGACTCCGTTCCTGTCAATAACGCTGGTCTGGAGCAGCCTGCCCTGCTGCTGAAGACTTCCTCTCCCCTTCTTGTTGGGAGTTCCTCTCCAATGCTCCCACTTCCCAGTATTACTGTGGTATTTTGTCAGATTTACTATGACTAAACCCCCTCCCACTGCCGCCTCTTAGCTCACTGGACTAGAGCGACGAGGTCTCCGGGTTAGCACCGTAATTGCTCCATAGACTGGACGGGCCCCCAAAACCATTTCACAAACAATATTGTGTTTCACAAACACTTTGAGCAGTAGCGGTAGGATGGCATGGCGCAGGACCCCTTCTTTCCCGACAGCCAGAGATCTCCACTCTGATGTCAGGCAGCGGGCTTGGCGGCTTTCAGTGGGAGCAGAATCAGACTTCCTGTGGGCGACACGAGGAGACACCAGGCCTCAAACACGGGCCCCAGTCGAGCCCTGCAGAGATTCCTTGGGATTCCAGACCTGTTCAGAGTGCAGGTGGCAATTCTACCTCAACCTGTCAGGTCGGGCCTGGGGATATCAGCGAGTCTAACGGAAAGGAGGACGAGCAAACAGATAAGAACACATGGGGACTGGCTCCTTTAGCAGCAGGAAAGGTGCTGGAGGGAGGTTAACAATGGGAAGAGTGGGGCATGGCAGCACTGGAGGAGTGGGTCAGGAGTGGGTCGGCAGTGGTTCGGAAGTGGGTCGGGAGTCGTTGGGAGTGGGTCGACAGTGGGTTGGCATTGGGTTGGAAGCAGGTCAGGAGTAGGTCAGAAGTGGGTCGGGAGTAGGTTGCCACTGCATCGGGAGTAGGTCGAGTAGGTCAGAAGTAGGTCGGGAGTAGGTTGCCACTGCATCGTGATTGGGTTGAGTCGGTCATAAGTAGGTTGGGAGTAGGTTGCCACTGCATCGGGAGTGGGTCGAGTAGACCAGAAGTAGGTCGAGAGTAGGTTTCCACTGCATCAGGAGTGGGTCATGTAGGTCAGAAGTGGAATGAGAGTTGGTTGGGAGTCGCTCAGTATTGGGTTGGGAGTGGGTTGGAAGCTGGTTGTGAATAGGTTGGGAGTGGATCGAGTAGGTCAGAAATGGATTGGGAGTGGGTTGGGAGTAAGTCAGAAGTGGGTCAGGAGTGTGTTGGAAATAGGTCAGCAGTGGGTCGAGTAGGTCAGAAGTTGATCGGGAGTGGGTTGGGAATGGGATCAGCAGTGAGCCAGCAGTGGGTCGGGAATAAACGGGTGATTAATTACAGTTTTATACTTGGGCAGTGGCCTTGACGAGACTTCTGTCAGCCGATTCCGGCCAGTCAGAGGCCCCCCAGCAGGATGCCACAGAAGTCTGGCCACATGGAGCTGCGTGGTGCCCGGTACACGGCAGCGGCATTTTCAAACAGCATGCACTCCCTGCGGCCTATCTCCTCCACACAGACCTTTCATCCCCCACCCAGGAACGTGCCGGGAGTTATAATGGGGGGTGTTATTTAAATGCTGTTACAAATGGAGACACGACCAGCGCTTGTTGCTAGGCGAGGGCTTGCCTTGACAGCATGGTGCATCTTCTGCCCAGGCTGTTTGAATGGTGCCATTCCCGGGACCAGCAGACTTAGCCTGTGGAATCAGCCGCCTCCCTCAGCGGGACTTCATGCTGCCATCGCTTCCCGGCTGATTTCGAGTTTAAAATGCAGATCTGAGCCCTGAGTCATGCTAAGGCAGCCCGATATCTAATCATCACACCATCGGTAATCCCAAGCCTCACCGTTGCTGGCACCGCCCCCCTGCGTGCTGGGGGCACCCTGCCCAGATACTGCCCTCCCGTGGTCTCCAGGGTCAGGAGCATTAAAGGAGTCAAAGCGAAGCCAGGGGGAGCCGAAATAGCAAGAAGCCTCAATTTATTCATTAAATTCAAAAACTAAAAGGAGGCTGTGATGAAAAACTCATCTTTAGTGAAAATTCTGCTACTGAAATGAAATAAAGATAATATAACATCCAATATTAAATAAGCAATATTGTTTCTTTTTTTGATTACGATGAAAAAGAAGTGTTTTGGGTATGATAGTGTTGTCACAGTTAACAGAGGCAGCTTGGGAAAAACCTCAGAAATATCTTTACAACTAAAGTAAAGCACACTACAATTGATGCTATCATAAAAAAAGAGTAGAAAAAAAGTCTTTTTTTGCAAATGGAAACAAAATATCCACTCTAGTCCACTTCTGCAAACATTGGGAGCAGAAGGACATTGTGGGGGTCTGTACACCTTCCAGCCAATCGGGCAGATCAAGTTCAGCCAATGACGTTCCGCCACCAGCTCGCACCCCCCAGACAACCACATGTTTTTTCTGGGCTTACTTCATCACCACTTCACTCTTATGAAAGTTTGATTCAATAACCAAGGATAAAGCCAACAAGCTCTGCCGTCCCCAGTACATTAGCATAGAGCGGGCCGCCCTTGACTGTGTCAGGCTGATGGTGGACAGCTAACCAGAAGGTGAGAGATGCCGCTGTGCATGCAGAACAGGGCTTAGCAGCTAAAGGAAGCTAAAGAAATTTAGTCCACTCAACGGAGCCCTAAGACCCTGCATGGAAACCTCTATCTGATCTACAGCAAGATATGACTAATCCTTTATTTAATTATGAATCATCTCATCTAAATGTTACTTTTATTCTCGTCTTCATCGATTTGGCCAAAATTATAATCAGTCTTAATTCCCGCAGGACAAAGTGTAGACTTTCAGTGCACCGTGAGTTTTATGGTGGGTTTAACAGGAGAATGCAAAAGGCTCATTAGATGCTGTTTGGCTCTGCTTTCCTGTTAAAGGGCATGTGTGATTCAAATTTGAAGTAGCACGTCTTGCTCCAATAAGACAAGGGCTATTAAACAAGGCAGGCAGGTGGTTTAAAAAGCTCAATCTGAAGAACTTGTGAAAGCGCTCCAGGAGAGGCGTGCTAAGTCTCTTTCAGCTTGGAGGTAGAGTCAGCTTCTCAATTAGGCACCCCTGGTGCGTCCTGCCCTGGGGCATTCTGGGAGACTCCTGGGGGAGACGGATAAACTGGGACAGCAGATCATTACCATCCACTGTGCCCACCACCACCCCCCAACTCCTATGTGCACATCTACAATTCGCATGTCTTCATTTGCAATTCAGACACCACGCCTTGCCGGGGGGGGGGTTGTAGCCGCATCTGTCAGTTTAGCCCCAAGTACACAGGGAGAGACAGATGGAGAAAAAAACAGGGTGAGTGACAGCATCTTGGGCTAATAAAATTAAGGTGGTGGCTGGATATCGGCCATATACACTGAGAACGGTCCTCCATTAGAGCCGAGTGATGTCGGACTTCAGAGGAGAGTCTGTCTCATGAAGGATCCAAGAATTACTCCAAGGGAAGATGCTAAAAGCAAGAGTGGGAGCTTAAAAAAACCTTACCTCAGAGTAGGAGGCTGTTAAAAACATTCTCACACCTCTTTCTGAATAGCAAGCCAGACTAGTTACTATCAGTAGCTCTCAGCTTCATTTTACAAAACATTAGGTGCAGAAATGGCTTGTTTTTACTTTGTTTTCCTCATCTCCTCCCCAGAGATGTGACGAGCAGATGTGGGGAAATTATCCCTCCGCTACATGCGAATGCTATCGATCTGCTGCTATAACAGCACTGCATCAGTAAATATGGCAATGTAGACGTAACAGGAGACCCTCATAATCACAATCTGAAAGGACATATCATGCACAACAAGTCCATGTTAGGTGGCAGGTGGTTCATTCCTCGCTCCCACATTGGGTTCTGTCCGGGGTTCAGCCTTGAGAAAATGCACGCGGACGCCCCCACGGCCAGCGGGGAGGTTGTCATCCTCATACCGGTTTCGCTAAGCCTGCCTCTACTCCTACCATCAGCCCTGTCCTCATACCGGTTTCGCTAAGCCTGCCTCTACTCCTACCATCAGCCCTGTCCTCATACCGGTTTTGCTAAGCTTGCCTCTACTCCTACCATCAGCCCTGTCCTCATACCGGTGTCGCTAAGCCTGCCTCTACTCCTACCATCAGCCCTGTCCTCATACCGGATTCGCTAAGCCTGCCTCTACTCCTACCATCAGCCCTGTCCTCTTCCTTCCTCCTGGTCCTGCAGGGAAAGGCTGCTGTTCGTCCTTCCAGCCATCACTCTTTAACCACTATTGACTACTGCTCAAGTGCATTCAAGGCAATATATATCATCATATCATGTGTATATTTATATGCATATATATATATATATATATACACTCACCTAAAGGATTATTAGGAACACCTGTTCAATTTCTCATTAATGCAATTAT
>JAODKM010000002.1:27270655-27285095 GCA_026780845.1 Petrocephalus sullivani | reverse complement strand
CAAACACCGTATTAGTATGGTGTTCCTAATAATCCTTTAGGTGAGTGTATATATATATATATATATATATATATATATATATATAAACATATATATAGATAGATGGACAGACGTATATGAAAAGGTACATTTTCTTTACGAAACAGAATGCAATAATTAAGTGCTGAATAATATACATCCCTGTCAAATCGATTTCAGTTCAATAACTCTGCGATGTCATACAATTGGAAAGTGTTCCCTTCATGGAAGGTGTGCTATTGTCACCTCCACATAGCCCATCTGTCTGCTCTGCTCCTAATAACTTTAAAGGACTGCATGAACTCTCCCAAATGCTGAGCAAGTGAGATGTACTTTTAAATCTAAAGAATTGAAGTGTAAAACAGGATCGAAATTTCAACTCTCAGAATGTTTCAGTTCTTATGACCAAAGTCTTGGACAAAAACTAAAAGAACAAATTCTATGAAAAAGTTGTATTGTTATTATTATTCAACTTAGTTGAAATAGAGTATCGGATTTATTGCGTAGATTTAAATCTAATCTAAAATCAAAACATGTACCCATCAAGAAAACTGAAATTGAAGTAAAAATTATATAAACTAAAGAAAGAAAATTAAAATAATATTGCTCAGCACCAGCTGCCTGCTTGGACTGGAGACCTTTAACGTGGATTCCGGTCTAGCAGCAACCAGACCATGTAAAAAGCAGTCAGGAATTGGGCACATTAATGGATGACAACTTCAGTGCTACCATTCTGCAGCTGCAGTACGCCATTGCCTAGAGCCTGTACTGCAGATACCATGAGATAACACACTGCGAGCTGAAGCCCAGTGGGACCCAGGCCGCAGATAAAAGTCACCCACTGCATGAATTTTTTACTCATGGCAGAAAACTCAAGGTAGAGTACACCATGAACTATCAAAACCAATTCCTGCTTGGGGTAAGACTGGAGATGCAGATTTGACTACTGAGCAAGCTCAAGCATTTGGGAAAGACTCTGCCCAGGACACCTTCAAGGTTCTCTCACCTGGCTCTCGACTAACATTTGCAACGTGGCAGGAGAATTTACAGGACGTGACAGCTCACGTAATTTTGGGAGTTCATTTCATCTGAAAAAATGATCTTTGAAAGAAGCATCTCATTAATACTTTTAGATCTGGGCTAGTACAAATGGACGGCACCTTTCAAACTGACAGCAGTGATGGTCATACCATTAAGAGAACATGGCAATTAAGATAATTGAAATAAAAAAGAAAAACTGGATTTTAGAAAGTGAAATTCTTAGTAGGTTCTTTGTCAACTCTAAATCAGAGCGAAGTTCACAATTGGTTTATGAGTCAATTCCAAAACGGTTTCACACAGAGAGGTGCATCCAGAATCAATCCATCAATGGCTGTCTTTTCTGAACCATTACCTCAACACCCTCGAGCCAAGACATTTTTTTGGTTGCTTTTTTGGGGTAATCATTTGATTTTTTAAAAATGGGTTGATTAATTTGATTCATTTATGAAGCCAGCTCAGTTATTCAGACTGTAGATAATTCAGCCTTGGGCATTCATTGGAACAGCATTCATACCGGCTGAAGGGGGAGGACGGAAGATCGCCAGATCCACATTGCACCAAGGCAGCAATCCGAAATGATTAGCACCTAGAGAAACAGGCATAAAATACAGAAAGGTCTACCTTCCTAACACTGAACCGAGGGTCAGTTTGACGCCAAACTCTATCAATGTTAGCTGTCAAGTATGAAAAAGTGTACTGTTACATAATGGCTCAGAAAGAAGGGAGAAATTAAAAAATGCATTACAAAAGATTTCCTGCACTCTCAACAAACGCCGTTTTCGCTTGTCAAGTGAGAATGGCAGAGCGAGTGAGATATTAACACTGCCCACATTCACCAAATGTTGAACATGACACCATTTGGAGGAAGAGCGTTCCCAAATTACATCTGCGAGTGCAGAGCCACAGGCGAGTGAAGGCACCGTGCCTCGATGTCTGCCCAAGCTTCCCTCGGCAGCATAACAGAGCCATTATAGTGAACGCAGCACGCCCGACTGAGGGAAAAACAGAAATCTAGTGAGTGTCTGACTCTTTGAATAGAACCAGGCACCTTGCAATGTGCCCTCGCGAAACTTGGAAAATCAAATGGTTCAACATTTAAAAGACAACCAGTGTCATTTAGTCGAGGCTGCTCATGTCTAACCCGAGATTTGAAAAACGGAAAAAAAAAACTGTAATTGTGTCATGAGGCCACTGGTTTTATTCTCCTAAAATCAGCAGCAAGCTTCACTTTCATCCATTCACATAAGCACCTAGGGATGCCATTGTCTAAAAATCCATGTCACTCTATAGTAAGTCCCCTGTCAACAAGACAACCTCACACATTACATCAAGACTAGGCACCAAACTCAGGCTTCCGGCAAAGACGATGCAAGTTTCTCATTTGGATGACATACGATGATTTGCAGAATAAATCTGAATCCTTAGACTGTATTCCTGGAGGTTAGCCTAACAGGTCAATGTGCAACTTAGCCATATTCCACATGCTTTTTTAATATGATATTTTTGGACTTAGGGTACAACTTTTAAGAATTCAAAATACCGAACACAAATAAAATGATAATCACTTGTCAAGCAATATAGAAGGAACAGCAATCAGCATCTAGAGATAAAGGAAACCACACTTCAAATGGTAGGGAACCCTTAAGATATTCAGCCTCAGACTCACGCACATTTAATATGTATCATAAACTTTACTGCACTATCCACATATTATCTCTTAAATTGGTTTTAGAACAAAACACCCCCATCACAAATTAAAATTTTACACATACTAATTTAAAAAACATTTGGTAATTTCAATGATTTTATTCAAAGGACAAATATAACTGGATATAATCTGGCCACTGAAATGAATTCATTAGGCTCTCTAGGTCACATATATCATAAGAAACAAGGTGAGACACAGAAAAGGATTCCTCAAAGTGTGACCACTAGCAAAGGATTTGTGATGCTGTGACCACTGTTTGTTGGTACCAGCATAAGACACCTCCTCAGAGCTGATCAGATTGTTGATTGGGGCTATGGAATTCTGTCCTACTGTTCAACTTCTGTGTGAAGTTCTCTGACATTAGTGGGATACACACCGTGGTATGTGCTGATATAGAGCATCACAAAGATGCTCAATGGATGACGTGTCTGGTGAGTATGCAGGCACATGATCCGTGACTGTGATGATTGCAACAGCTGGCTTATGGTCCAGAAATAGACATTCATGACTCTGGCATCAACCTAGTGAATAAAGCTGTCGATAACGTGCTGAACATACCAATGGTATGGCTCCCCATTTACCATTTCTCCCAATAAACTCTGCATCTACCCTTTTATGAAGTTGCAAATTGATTCCCCCTATTGCTTTTTGTGTGTGGCAGGATTTTCAAAATGCTGCAATACGGGAGCAAAACCAAAAGTGGTGCATTTATATTTTTGCTCAGTATATGTACTGACCAAAAAGTAGTTGTACAAGGTAGTTAAGATGAAATCACAATGTAGAGATAGCTATGTGGGACATTATTAACACAGCATCAGATAACTAACATAACACCAGAATGAGGGAGTTAACTAAGAACATCAGTATGTGGGGGATAAAACAACATCAGAATGAAGGAGATACACAACATCAGAATGAGGGAAATAACTGACACAACATCAGGACGAGGGAGATAACTAACAAAATAATGAAGGCGATAAAACAACATCAGAATGAAGGAGATTTAAAACATCAGAATGAGGGAGATAACTAACATAACATCATAATGAGGGAGATAACACAGTTTCAGAATGTGGGAGATAACAGAAACAACCAAAACACCAGAATGATGGAGATAACGTCAGAATGAAGGAAATACACAACACCAGAATGAGGGACATAACTGACACAACACCAGAATTAGGAAGATAAAACAACATGTATAAAACATAATATAATACGTAACATATTGTGCTGTGACACCAGGCCATTACACCTACAGGAACGTATGTCATCCCATTCTAAATCCAAAGGCATCAATATGGAGTTGGTTCCCTCTAATGTTGAACTTGATGTGAAGTTAGGTCCTTCCCCAAACTGTTCCCACAGAGTTGGAAGCATAGAATTGTACATAATGTCTTAGTATCCTCAAACATTTAAGAGTGACTGACACAACATCAGAATGAGGGAGATAACTAACACAATATCAGAATGTAGGACACAACATCAGAATGTGGGTGATATTATATTGTGACACCAGGCCATTACACCTACAGGAACTTTTATGACATCTCATTCCAAATCCATAGGCATCAATATGGAGTTGGTTCCCTCTTTGCAGCTATAACAGCTGCCACTAATTCTAATGTTGGATGTGAACTTAGGTCCTTCTCCAAACTGTTCCCACAAAGTTACATAGAATTGTCCATAATGTCTTAGTATCGTCAAACATTTAAGAGTTCCCTAAACTGGAGCTAAGGGGCCTAGCCCCATGAAAAACAACCCCATACCTTTATCTCTCCTCCACCAAACTTCACAGTTGGCACAATGCATTCAGGCAGGAATCATTCTCTTAGCATCCGCCACACTCGTCTGAACTTATCTATCAGACTTCCAGATAGAGAGGTGTGATTTGTCACTCCACAGAACATGTTTACACTGCTCCAGAGTCCAGTGGCAGTATGCTTTACACCACCCCATCTGACACTTGGAAGTGTGCTTGGTGATGTGAGACTTGTATACGGCTACTTGGGCATGGAAGCCCATTTCATGAAGCTCACGGTGCACAGTTTTTGTGTTGGGGTTAATGTCAGTAATGTCAGTTTGGAACTTCACAGTTATCGAGTCAACAGAGGGTTAGTGACTTTTACGCGCAATGCACCTCTGCACATGGCGACCTTGCTTTGTTATGTTATGACTTTCTGCTGTTCCTAAATGTTTCCACTTTGCAATAATTCACTAACCATTGACTGTGGAATATCTAGCAGGGAAGAAGCTAATTGACTTGTTGCAAAGGTGGCATCTTATGACGGTACCACACTTGAATTCACTGAACTCTTCAGAATGACCAATTCTTTCACAAATATTGTAAACCTGACTGCATGGCTAAGTGCTTGACTTCATACACCTGTGGCAATGGGTTTGAATGAAACACCAGAATTCAATGACTAAAATTTATATCCCAATAGTTTTGTCAATATAGTGTACCTTGAGAGCTGAAACGATAATATGCTGTAGCTTAGATATAGGGCTTTCTAAAAAGGTATAGCATGCCAAGATGAAATGATGAAGGTTTACACAAATAATTAAATTAAAAAATGAAATTAAATATTACCTTACAGTCAACAATCAATGTAAAATTTACTGTAAGCTATGGGAGATAACTTACATAACATCAGAATGAGGGAGATAAAACACTGTCAGAATGAAGGAGGTAACACAGTTTCAGAATGTGGGAGATAACCGACACAACATAAGAATGTGGGCGATAACCGACACAACATCAGAATGAGGGAGATAGCCGACAACATCAGAATGAAGGAGATACACAACATCAGAATGAGGGCAATAACTGACACAACATCAGAATGCGGGAGATAACCGACACAACATCAGAATGTGGGCGATAAAACAACATCAGAATGAAGGAGATAACATCAGAATGAGGGAGATAAAACAACATCAGAATGAAGGAGATACACAACATCAGAATGAAGGAGATACACAACATCAGAATGAAGGAGATACACAACATAAGAATGTTGCAAATTTTTGTCGAAAATTTGCAAGTAAGGCTATGGCGTAGGATACAGTGTAGGGTACATGGCTATGCCATACCTATGGCATAGGATACAGTGTAGGGTACATGCCTATGCCATACCTATGGCATTGATTCATTGCAGAAGTATAAATCAGCATTTAAAACTAACATCGAGAGTCAGCTGAACTGCAGTTGCTGCTGCATTGACCAATCACGTTTTGTGTTTACATGTAATCAGTCTGTCAGCGTGCCACAAGCTTTTTTGACCATTAAACTTTATTCACTTTACCTGCAAAAAATGTCATCAGCTTTACAGTTAGCATAACTAAATTTAGAGTCCTGATAATTGGTCTGCTAACATTGTTCAAAGTTAGTGGAAATGCTAATTAGTGATTACCAGACTAGAGGAACCCTGCCCACCAGTGAAGATAACTAACATAGTGTTAGAATGTGTTAAATATCTAGCAAAATGTCAGACTATGGGAGATAACTAACAAAACATCAGAATGTCAGAGATAACCTACATGATAACAGAATGTGTCTGTGCAATACTGCTCTACGTGCCTCAAATTGCCCAGGGGACAAATAAAGTCTTTTGATTTGATTTGATAACTAACATGACATCAGAATGTGGGAGATACCTAAAACATCATCTTAATGTGGGAGATAAACACAACGTAGAGAAAACTGACACATCAGAATGTGGTAGATAAAGGTTATGTCAAAATGTAAAAAATAACTAAATATACTGTGGAAGGTAACTAGCATCATATCAGATGTTGACAGTAATTAAAACTAAAAAAGTATGGAGTAAATAATGATTATGGAATACAATAAACGTGATATTAGAATGAAAAAAGTAGTCAACACAGCAGAGTGGAGGAGATCATTAAAATATCATCATAATGTAAAAATGCAATTAACATGACATCATAATGTGGCAGGATTAAGGACTTCACAAGATATCAGAATACAGGAAGATGGAGAATGCAATTAACATGACATCATAATGTGGCAGGATATAGAATGTAATTACCATGACATCACTTTACAGAAGGCTGTAGGATGTAATTAACCTGACATCAGAATGCGGCAGGAGGAAGGACGTAACGACATCAGAACGCAGGATAATGAAGGAGGAGTTTAACATGACATCAGAATGTAGATGCAATTACCAGAATGAGCTATGATGAAATTATCATGACGTCAAAATTCAGAATGATTCTGGAGGTAATTAACTCGACGTCCAAATGTGGCAGGATGTAGGATGTAATGACCGTGACATCAGAATTTGTCAGAATGTACAGTGCAAATCACCGTAGCATCACAATGTGGCAGGATATAAGTGTAGGATATAATGACATCAGAATGCTGAAGAAGATAGGCAGCAGGCAATTAACATGACATGCCAGGCCCACAGCCGTCTTCGCATCTATCTGTTGGTGATTCACGGCTGGACTGATTAGGCTGAGAACACTGAATGATGCCTAAATGAGTTCTTGCAGCTGGAGGCATGCTCACAATTTTTCCTTTTAACTGATTCACCAGGTGGCAAAGCCCTAATTACTCAACTAATTACTTGATTAACCATATACAGTACACTTAAATGCATTTATTTTCAATTTCCAAACTTGCAGCATGCAAGAGATGCCTGACCGCTGTACACAGACATCAATATCTTCCTTCAGTAAATGCTAAAATATGAAAATTCTAAGATTATTTTTGTCATTAATGATGACTTTCACACACAAATCAGCATTTTGACTGTTTTTATAAATACATTACATAACTATTTCCATGCTGGCCTATCAATTACACTTAACCAGAAGTTATAAAATGAGATTTCAGGCTCTGTCAGCAACAAAACAGCCAATTTTAAGTGGTGTACACATCTAAATCTGCACTGGCTGTGTATCTTCTAAAAATCTCTTGCAATGAGCTGCCTAACAACTGACCTGACTGTCCTGGAAGACAGAGGTTCTGCTGAGTCTGTCGGAGGGCTTCTTTTAAGGTGTGTAACATTGCTGCAGCTCATTCTGGGTTTGACTCGATTTAAGCTGGCTTTCTTTGATTTAATGTCATACAATTTGGTCCAATGATAATTTACACAGATTATGACACTGTGAAGGGCACTATTCATTAACAATTAACTCTCACTTTGTCAACAAATCTATAGTGGAGGTACAATTCTGAAATGTGGTAGAAATTGTAGCGATTTCAATTACATTGACCTCTACTCCATTATATTGATTTCCACTGCATTGAGCTCTACTGCATCATACTGATTTTCACTGCATTGAGTTCTACTGCATCATACTGGTTTTCACTACACCAAACTTTACGGCATCATATTGGTTTTCATTGCATTGACTTCTACTCCATCATACTGATTTTTACTGCATGGTCTTCTATTGCGTCATACTGATTTTCAGTGCATCGACCTTTACTGCATAATACTGATTTTCACAGGCATCACTGCATTGATCTATACTGTATCATGTTGGATAGGCAATGGTGCTCATTGTATAAGACAAAGTAAAACAGTTTAATATCATGTACATACATGACATACAAAAGATAATTAAAAATACATCCAATTTCTGATAAGTGCTATGCGGGCTACTAGTAGCTTGTGATTGATGTGGTGGTGACCACTGCATTACAAATTGCACTGTATCATTCTGATTTCAACTGCATGGTTTACCGTGGTCTATGACCTGAACAAGGATAAGCAATTGGCAGATGAATTGATAGATGTTTACCACTGGCAATAAATATAGGCCTATATATAAAGACTGACAGAGTAATTTTCACGCTAGTAGATAAGCACCCACAATCTTTGTAACGCACATACTAATATGCCACAATGTTTGCTATGCACATATTAACATGCTTCTACTACTTACAACTTACATTGGCTTTTCTGTACATTTAACAGCATAATATAATATAAGCTATACAACTGTTAGATGTCACGATAAATTAACCTGTGGTAGAATACAGAGACACCATTCTCATGCTTGAACATTTAAAGGTAAAAAAAAATCGGTGAATGAGGGTATTTCTATCTTCTATACCTACTAATGAGCAGCACTAGTTTCACTCTGATGGTATGATGCCCCATCATCTGGAATCTTCCAACTGAAACCCATATTATTACTGGGCTCACTTGTTACTATGGTCACTATGATGTTCTTACAAGTTTTTGGTGGTGGAAATCTATGACAGTTCAGCCATTTGATCCTGCAGAATGACCATTTATGTTTGCTGACCATGTCATTGCCGTTGCCGTATTTCTGTAACAGTGCCATCCATCAGATGCCAACTCGGTGATGTCACCGGAAGAAAGGAGCCCTAATCTGCTTTTACTGCAGAACTTCCACAGTGCTGCTTTAATTTTGCCCATTTTTCCTGAAAATTTAAACAATAGCGACAAGATCAGCAGTGGTATTGTCTCTGTAATGTTGCAATATGGAACAGGACATTGTTAAGAAGCAGGTTTCAGTATACTGATGGACATACATCCTCAGTTGGATCCAGTACTGTTTCATGTCCCCTTGCCCCCAACAAAAAAAACTCCCAAAAGACCCCATTGTAATATATGTGGGTTGAGAGTAGTGCACAGCACCACCTGGTGGCCATCATTCTGCACTTCCATATTTCCCACTATTGGACACGTGTCCCTATGGGATGTTGCAGACATTTTTTGTGACTGTTGCAGCCAAAAACCTTCATTTTACCTTCATTCATGGCAACATTGCAAAGTTCAGTTTTTTTAACTACTCCAATGAAGAGATATATGTAATTACTCTCTTTGTCCATTTCGTATATAATCATGCTCTTTTTATTTCTTTTCTAAATTCAAGTACCATTGGCTCAATTATGTTATTTAATGAAAGTAATGTTTTTGGTTCCAGTTAGTTAAGTCTTAGCAGAATAAATTCTCAATTCAACATCAGAAGCAAATAAAACCACACAAATACATTTACAGAAAAATGTACAGTTTCATTTCCAATTCATCTGTGCTTCTTACAATGCCTCATCTGAACAGAATATAGCATGCAATCAATCTATCCATTTTCTGAAACTGCTTATCCTTCTGGGTCACGGGGTGTCCGGAGCCTTTCCTCGAAGCCACGGGCATGAGGCAGGGAACAACCCAGGACAGGGGCCCAGCCCATCGCTGGGCACACTCACACATGCGCACCTATGGGCAATTTGGCAAGCCCAATTAGCCTCAACATGTTTTGGGACTGTGGGGGGAGACTTGAGTACGCGGAGGAAACGAGGATTACATGAAAACTCCACACACATCTGGGTCCCAGAGGTGTGAAGCAACAGTGCAATCAATCCATCAACTTAAAATGCAGACAATGCATCCACTTTACAGAATACTCTTACTATGCTTCGGCAGAATGGAAACGATGCATCACCTTAGCATGGACACTTAAATGCTATTTGGAAAATTTGAACAATTTCTTACATCCATATGGCTGTGTGTTTTCTACCACAATGTTACAAGTTGCAGAAAACAGGTCGCCTCCACTCTCGTGCAAAACATGTGGGAATTGTTTTGCACGGTCTTTAGCGGAGATTTTTTTTGGTAAATGAAATTCGCTGGGCTCCTCGTCCCTGTGGCGCAGCCTAGCAAAAAAATACACATGAATTCACACTGCGATGGAGTCGCAGGACGTGTTATGGTCCAAATGCAAGCGGTCTGTTGATTTGGGCATATTTGCAGAAAAGCTCTGGTAAATTGGAGAAAGTGCAAGCTCTTGCAAATATTGCTGTGGTCGCTTGATTTTGTATTAATTTCTGAGAGTGCAGAGTTGCAAAATTCTAGAGGGACTGACAAATTGATAGAAAACAAAACAGTAGCAACCACCTGTTTTCTAATTAGTGTGTTATTGGCTGTAGATTGAAGCGTTATATAGAGATAGTCAGCGAGTGGTGACCACAATCAGCATACCCTGGTCCCTGGTCATACGATGATCCTATTGAGCTACTGAGATAAGGAATGGCTGTTTTTAGGGCCAGCTGGGCAAACACTGTAGGAAGCTGTCCCCATTGGTACGGACGGTAAATTCTAAATGTGCCAAAAGCAGCCGAGAGAAACAGGGGGCCCTGACCTTGAGGCTGTGCCCCACCCTACACGGCACCACCTCCTTCCCCTCTTCAGCCGGCCGTGAGAAAAGACTCAAAAATGCCTTTCCCTGGTACCCGTGAGAGGAGAAGCCGCTCACTGATACTCCCTCATGTTCATCCAAGCACGGCTTCAATCCCCGAAGAAATTCAGGCGACCGCAAGGAGACAGGTGGCTTTTGGGAGGTCATACGCTCTGCCATCATGTGGCGCTCTGCTCTGCCGTCGCGTGGCGCTCTGGTGTCATGTGGTGCTCTGCTCTGCCGTCGTGTGGCGCTCTTGCCAGCTTATAAATAAATAAATAAATAAATAAATAAACATACATTGTGTATATATATATATATAGAGCCAAACAGGAAAGAAGTGAAAGCAGTAGAGGAGTGTCATGGAGCTGCTCAGGGAAAAAAGCGGTGTGAGACAGACTCAAACGTGGTAACAAATGGTTGCCATCACACAGGGGTAATTGCAGTTAGTCAAACGAAATGGTTCACAGTGATTGATTGCCCTGTTCTTAAAATAAAAAAAAATAATAAATAAGAAAACAAAGGGTGAGCTTGCAATCCATCAATGTACAGTATAGATGTATTCCCATGTAGATGCATGTGTAAAAAATTAATGGCATTATTGCAAACACTCAGAACATTGAGGCTTTTTTAAGATACACCAGGGAACTCAGAAATGACAGGCAATTAGCAAAAATAATCACAAAAGAAGTGAGATCCTTAACCATCCATCCATAAATCCATCCATTTTTCCACCTCTGATGGTAGCCCAGACTGTATCCTAGTCAGCAGTCTATACCCTTCTATAGCGGGTTATGTCTGTCGGTCTGTCTGTCTGCCTATCTATAACACATAAAAATCCCCGGCCAGGGGTGGCAATATTCCTGCTCACCTCCAGTCAATATTTTCTAATGTAAAAATCCACTAATGCCCCACCTGTGCTCCACAACACACGGGTGACTGGCATCTGGTTTAGTAAATGATGACAAAGTCTTTGGCTGGTGTCCAAAAGGGGTGGGTTTGGGGGTGCTGCACATCCCCCCCCCACATCTCCACCAGATGGTCTCACATTGCGATGCAGGAGCTGCAAGCTCTAGCGTCACCTCCAGCAAGCACCACTACTCAAGGTCTGCTGAGCTATGTATGGAGGATTTCTGCATGGGTCTGTCAAAGGCCTGTGGCCCACAGGTGTAGCTGGACTACTAAAAAAATGTCACCTCTGGGGCATGTAGTGTAAAAAAACGAGAAATACTGAATTATTCCTTTTCTTGTCAGTCACTCTTTGTCATGCATACAGTTTTATGCTATGGATACGATGGTTTCATGAAGCCACGCATTCTATGCGTCAGGCTCTCCAAAGGAGCTTTGTAAAGCACCGGCCAGCTGTGTCCCATGCAAGATTCAAATCTGCCGCTGTCTCACGGCGTTTTAGAGCTTTCACAGTTCACAATGCTGGAGCCCCTCTTGGCTGGAGGCTACCACTGAGATTTAGGTTATCGCCTTCTGGAGCCGGCCTGAGTTTCAAGATGAATCGCTGTACGAAAATTGCCCAAATCGAACGGCAATTTGGGAACGGTGGTGTCAGTCATTCACATTAGCATGCGCCGGGCAGTGTCACTCTCAGCAGTTACAGTGCGAAAGTCTGACAACATAACAACATTATCGCAATGGGTCCATCACTCTGAGAAATTGCCCCTGAGATGATTTTATGAGCCATCAAAGCAACCATTCAGTAAAAAAAAATAATAGTTGTTAAGTTTCAGTGAACTGAGCAGGTAAACCACGAGAATGTATATCAACACTCAGCCTAACATTAACCCCCAATATGATCAAAATGCCCCCCATCTCCCAAGAAAATCACTATAACTTCCATGGGTCCATCAGCCATTTTGTTGATTTCAAAACCAGTTACACCACAGATGAAAATTATATTTCATCACATGATTGTGGCTTAAAAGTTTAATAAAATGCCCACCCCACTTGGGGGTGTCCAGAAAAAGAGACAAGAATAGATATGCCCGTTCAACCTTGAAACAACCTTTCCACGTTTAGAGCAAGCCATCAGTTTTAAGACTGGCTGCTTCTTTGTACTCAGAAGCCTGTCCTGGGAAAACACATCCGGGCTGTTTGTATCCCTGTACACACCTGAGCGGGGCGTGTGCCTCAATACCCGGCAATTATGGGAGCAGGGCTGCACAGGCCTGCTGTGCTATGAACAGACACGTCTCCTGGGAGCTCCTTAACATCACTGTGTCTGGATAGAGGCCTCACCTACCGGCCACTTCAGTTAGAGGACCAGACGGTGCCCGAAACACTGGGGGATAGATACAAAAAAATGCATTTCTACAGATCTATATTTACTGCCAATACTGTAATATAGGGACAAGAACTTCTGCTCTTCAGGGTAAGTACCAACCTATAGAATTCAAAACCTTTCAGCAAGCCTAAGATGTTAAGTACTGTCTATAGAGGACAGGTCCATGAAGTCTCCTAGCAAATTATGGTGCGGTCACATCTCACAGAACAGCCCAACTGAGCACCAGGCCAAAGTCAGGGCTGTGAATTCCACACAGTTGCCAGTTTCGCCAGACAAGACGCCATTCCACCAAACAGCTGCACCTCACAGTCCAGGAGGATGGCGCTAATGAGCCGGCTGGCACACACACTGTAAAATAATGAAAAAATACCACATGGTAACGGAGTCCAGATTGGCAGATCAAACGCCTAATGACATAAATAAATTGCTACTGCTGTTCCACGGTTTTAGTTTGGGGAAAAGAGAGAGAGAGAGAGATCTTAAACAAAGGGTGCCTTCAGGAAGCTAAGTAACAGAGCAAACAGGCAGTGCAACAACGCCACAACTGCCAGGCCATAAGGTATCTGGCAGCTGGAACATGACTGCAAACATACAGCATCAGCACGGGGTGCAGGGTGGAGTTTCTCCCAAACCTGATGTTAGATGTCGACTGAGTATAAAATTTCAATTAGGTCCGATCGAAAAGGGCGAAGTGAAACGAAAAAAATAAATAAATAAAGTGTACGTTTGATAAGTTTTTTCCACCTTTGCTGCTCCTAGCATGGAAAGTATCTCAGATCAAAGTGTAGGTGTCGGTTAGTGCGCAACGAGGTCCATTCCCCAGCATCGCAGCAGGGAAAATTACAAATTTATGGCAAAGATCTCTGCACTCCGGTGCGCGGACGCATTCGTTTCCCAACTTTAAAAAAACCTGTGCCCTTTAAAAACTCTTTGCCCTCCTTGAAATGATAATCAGTGGTTACATATTCTGACAGAAAGCTGTCAGGCCGTGTGTAAAATCAGGACATGGCTTAAATTATTCCACTTGTGCATATTTAAGAATAAACAGCAAATTAGCTGAAATTTCGGTGAGCGAGACAGAAAAGAGGGCAAGCAAGATGCAATTTTGATACCTACCGCGGGCCCAATTCCCGGGCATCACTTAGCTCCCGAGGGGTGTGGTGGCTGGCATCGAAAGGGGGGGGGGTGAAGTC
>JAODKM010000002.1:27227757-27248539 GCA_026780845.1 Petrocephalus sullivani | reverse complement strand
GACTCGCCCGTGGGCACCAGGATGCCCCCAAGGACCACATGAGTCGCCTGCGGGCACCAGGATGCCCCCAAGGACCATAAGACTCGCCCGTGGGCACCAGGATGCCCCCAAGGACCACATGAGTCGCCTGCGGGCACCAGGATGCCCCCAAGGACCACGAGTTCCCCGCGGACCTGTTATAAAAATAGCACTACTCACCAGTGAGCAGCGTCTAAAATGACATTTTATCCTGTTGCTATTCTTCTTTAATCACATTTGCATTTATATAGATTTGAAAATGACAATATCTAAAAAAAGCATTTATATAACCTTTTTACCTGAAGGTAAAGTGAGCAAATTTGTTGTTTAAGAAGAGTGTATGAAACTGGTAGCCCTTCGTATGGCTCAGTACCCGTGAAGTAGCTCTCAGTTTCAAAAAGGTTGGTGACCCCTGCTCTAGATTAACGTTTTATTCAGTAACGGAGCTGGTCAGATTAACTGTCAAAAACTATTTTAATGTAGAAACAAAAAATCTGATTTATTAATTTCTCCAGTACCGAAAGCAATACTGTTAACATCAGAGCTTATCAATACTGCGGTCTTTAAAAATTTAGCACTGGGGCCCATTTAGTACTGGGTTTCAGTACCCATCCCTAGTCCCAGCTAGGTCTGGCATAGAAGTACCTAATAAAGTGGGTCCCAGCTAGGTCCTGCCTAGGAGTACCTAATAAAGTGGGTCCCAGCTAGGTCCTGCCTTGAAGTACCTAATAAAGTGGGTCCCAGCTAGGTCCTGCCTAGGAGTACCTAATAAAGTGGGTCCCAGCTTGGTCATGCCTAGGAGTACCTAATAAAGTGGGTCCCAGCTAGGTCCTGCCTAGGAGTACCTAATAAAGTGGGTCCTAGCTAGGTCCTGCCTAGGAGTACCTAATAAAGTGGGTCCCAGCTAGGTCCTGCCTAGCAGTACCTAATAAAATTGTCACTGATTGTATGGGATGGGTTTTCCCAAAAGGTGCATATGGTCTAACCCAATGTTGTTGCTATAAATTGTTACTGTGATGTTATCTCTGGCCCTAACTGTTTAAAAATTATAAATTCTAATTATAAATCCTAAGTAGTACTCCAGTAAAATGTTCTTTAATTCTTGCAGTGAGAGTTTAATTTTAGTTCCCCCAATTAATTATTTACTATTAGCACCGAGCTGGCTGCAGCTGTCCACCTTCACTGTGCCTCCAGTGTCCTGCCACAGAAACAGGGCATCATGACACTGTACACCAGAGACAGACACACTCAGCACACACTGTTTACATGCACAGATAAGTTGATTTGTTATCTGAAGTATGTCCAACTCTGCTCTGATAGGTGGCGATATGGCTCCTTTCAGCTTGTTAGTATTGGGAGTTTCTGGTTGACTTATGACGTCACTGACCAAAAAACAATCGACAAACAATTTGCAGGAATGCCTATGCACGTGTGTAATGAGTTTACTTCTCCTATTTCATATGATGTGTGGCAAACACTATTGGTACATTCTCACTTCGTTCAGGGCGCTTGTCCACCGCACCAGACATCGTACTTTTGGTATTTCAAGAAAGTACAAAAAGTAGGATACCTCTAGGTGTTGGTTTCCATCTGGTGTAAAAAGAGGTCTGAATCACAGCACAATTTGAGGTGGGGTATTTTGTACTCAATTCTAAAAATAGCTGTAGTATACTATAGGGCTGAGCAATGTACAATATTAATACCAACATCACATGTTATGCACATGCAGTTCACACATGGCTAGTCAGCCAGAAAACAGGCTTTTTCTAACTTTCAATTATGGCCATCACAGCGCAGGGCATTGAAATTTTGCTAAAACATTTTTACAATGTCATAAGGGAAGAACTGCAAGCTAGCTTTGCAATTTTAATGATTATTCCCTTTATAGATTATGGAATATATGTTTAAAAATCAGTTTACCTAAAAAAAAGTTTACCTTCCCCGCTTTTGCGTGAGCGCTGCATGTGTTCTCTGAGACAATACTCTATCCCACTGTTTCCCAACCCAGTCCTCGGGGACCCGTCCATGTTTTTGCTTACTCTCAGCCCCTTGTGCCAGTACCAGGTATTTGGTGTTCCTGATTGGCTAGGAGTTGTGAGGGAGCAATAACGTGGACTGGCTGGGGTTCCCCAAGGACTGGGTTGGGAAACACTGCTCTATCCTATGACAAAGTAAAAATGCTTTATCGAAACAAACTTCCTGTGCTATAATGTTCGTACAGAGCTGAAGGTATGAAGAAGCCTGATCTTAATCTAACTGACTAGCGATGAAAGAACTGCATGTAAATAACATGCAATGGGAGATTTAATATCGCACATCATCTAGACCAGGGGTCTCAAACTCCGGTACAGGTTAGCTTAATTTTTTCCCTGTTCCATCACAAATGATTGCTTATATGTTTTTTAAAAGTATGGTTTTAATCAGACACACAACAATTCTGTTTTTTTTTTCTTGTATATGTACTGACTGACACACCATGAAACAGCGCAGGACAGTGAGCAGGCACTGCTTTGCAAAGTGAAGCAATCAGACATTGATAGTTCAGGTCCAGAAAGTAAAAATCCAGACCAAGATTTTGTTTCAACCAACCAATTGAGCTTAAAGCGTCACAGTCATTGAGTACTCAACTGGTTGGTTGAAACAAAATCTTGGTCTGGATTTTTTGACTTTCTTTAAACAATGAGGCACTGGAAGAGGCATAGTGAGATACAGTGAGGCACTGTAAGGGACATAGCGAGGTATAGTGAGTCACTCTAAGAGTTATAGTGATGCACTGTAAGGGGTATTGTTAGGTATAGTGAGGCACTGTGAGCTATTGTGAATCACTGTAAGAGTTAGAAGTGAGGAACTGTAAGGGGTATAGTGAGGCACTGTAGGAGGCATAGTGAGGCATAATGAGGCACTGTAAAAGACATAGTCAGGTACTGTAAGACTTATAGTGAGGTACTGTAAGACTTATAGTGAGGCACTGCAAGAGGCATAATGAGGCACTTTAAGGGGTATAGTGAGGTATAGTGAGGCACTGTAAGGGGCAGAGTGAGCCATAATGAGGCACTGTAAGGGGCATAGTGAGGTATAGTGAGGCACTGTAAGGGGCATAATGAGCCATAATGAGGCACTGTATGGGGCATTGTGAGGTATAGTGAGGCACTGTAAGGGGCATAGTGAGGTATAGTGAGGCACTGTAAGGGGCATAGTGAGCCATAATGAGGCACTGTAAGGGGCATAGTGAGCCATAATGAGGCACTGTAAGGGGCAGAGTGAGCCATAGTGAGGCACGGTAAGGGGCATAGTGAGCCATAATGAGGCACTGTAAGGGGCATAGTGAGGTATAGTGAGGCACTGTAAGGGGCATAATGAGGCACTGTAAGGGGCACAGTGAGCCATAATGAAGCACTGTAAGGGGCACAGTGAGGTATAGTGAGGCACTGTAAGGGGCAGAGTGAGCCATAATGAGGCACTATAAGGGGCAGAGTGAGCCATAATGAGGCACTGTAAGGGGCACAGTGAGGTATAGTGAGGCACTGTAAGGGGCATAGTAAGCCAAGTAATGAGGTATAGTGAGTTATTGTAAGAGGCAGCATAAGGCCACCCCTGGTTTAGCATGTGTGCTGTTCAGTTTGGCCCAGATCAGTATATGTGGGGAAAAACAAACAAAGAAAAGAAAACAAGTGTGATACCTCATCTAACTATGTAGCGAAATGTGTCAAGATGAAGCGGCTGTCAGGCCTCAGCTGTACAACTCGTCGTAAGGCACCGAAGCACAGAGAACTCTGCAGGGTTTGAAGATGCTTCTGCCCGGTAGGACGGCCTTACAGTATGGTGCAAGACCATGCAACCCTCCACTCAGGCAACCTCAATGCATAAACATTTTCTCTGGGTTTTTGTGTATTTGCACCTAGGATTGGGTGGCTTCAGATCACTACACACGGCAGAGCCCCGATCACCACCCACATTGTGGCCAAAAGGATGAGCAACCAGCACCATCCCAGATGCAGATCCTTTCCAGAGGCTCACCCTGATCCAGATAGAATGCCCTATAAAACCCCAATCTGGTCAAAATGGACAGCCCATCTAAAAACCTAGCCACGCCCAAGCAAACAGTTTGTTCACAGAATGTGACCAGTCCGCACAAGCAACATCAGGTCCACAAACCCAGCCCTGCGCAAACCAACAGTCGATTCACAAAACCTGTCCAGTTTACACAGTCTTCTACTCTACAAAGTTGGCCTGCTCCAAATGGACAGCCCGTTCACAAAATTGGCCCAGTCCAAATGAACAGCCTGTTCACAAAAGGGTCCTGGTATAAATGGACAGGCTGTTCAGAAACTGGTCCTGGTATAAATGGACAGGCTGTTCAGAAACTGGTCCTGGTATAAATGGATAGCCCGTTCACAAAATTGGCCCAGTCCAAATGAATAGCCTGTTCACAAACTGGTCCTGGTATAAATGGACAGGCTGTTCAGAAACTGAGCCTGGTACAAATATTCAGGTTGTCCACAAAGCCAATGTTTGCTAGTCACCTAGTTGACTGACGTAGGAGACTATGCATGCATGCTTCTTCATTATTGTTTAATCAGCCTTACCAACGCCCTTCTAGGTCTCTGCACTGCCAGCTTCAGGACCATCCATCCAAACACACCCTTTTGCCTCATCTTACAAGCTGTCTATCTCAGAAATACGAAAAATATTCATTTCAATGTGCTTTTCCATCATGTTTAATTATGTATAAAGCATACTCACACATACACCAACAAATATGTACATATTTTTAAAGGTGCATGACAGTAAATCCTGAGCAACTGAGGTGACCTGACAGTGTGAATCTCCAAGATGCCTGTATTTGTTCCGTGCTTCAGGTATGATTCAGCCAGACAAGCGAGTGAATAGCGGCAAGGTCACAAAAAAGGACTTTCTCGGCCCTTTGCAAGGGGAGGGCGTGGGAGTCGCTGTCAGATGGCTGACTGATGTTTTTGGCTTTTATCAGTTTGTGTCTGATCGCATAGAGTCAAGGTACGATGCAAAGGAAGCCGAGGGTGCATACATGTGCGTGGGGGGGTCACCCTGAAGCCTGGATATCTGTCTCACTGCCTACCTGCATCCACCCAAATCTGATACATACACCATTTTTGCATTGCATTATTTGATTAGAGGGTCTGTCAGATACTGCAAGCATTCCCTGCAGAATGTAAATAAATGAACTGAGATTTTGCTAGTATAATATGGTGCATATTCACCAAACAATGATCTGTAAACCACTTCTCTGTAAGCCACATTAAATGTTTAAGGAAAATGTTAGTAATGTGGGGTTAAAGGTTGTAAATGTCAAACTCAGGAAGGTGTACATTACTTACATTTCTTTGCTGATACCTAATTTTACACTACTGCAATGAGGCACTTGAAAATGTGAAAATCGTGCACAACTGTATGAAACTACATTTACCAATATATCTGACAGGTGTGGGACTTGGCCCAGGCTGCTCCTCTAACACCAGCAGCCCAAATGTTATCCAGCAAAGTCGCACTGCAGCCTGGTGTTTTTACAGCCGTGTTAAGTGAGGGACAACTGCGTGACTCAAAAGGCTCTGATCATAGTGTTTAAGCCTGCCACAGTAGCGCACGTTTTAACCAAGCCTACAGTGAAGACACACCAAGGTGACTTACTCAATGCATGCCTAGTCTCTGTTTCAGTTCTAAATTTTTATTTGATTGATTGTTTATTTATTGCCCGTTGGGAGCAGCGCTCTCGCACCAATCCACGTTCTGCCCCCGTTAAAGTAAACGAGACAACCGTCAAATGGACACTAGGTGTCGCTCTTGTGACTTTTACAGCTACTGGTTTCGGAATAGTTTCTTGCAGCAAGAGCCAAACTTACAAGCGGAGAGGATGGGGGCGTGTTTAAGGACCACAATAGCAGCATTTTATATAATTCGTTTATATTATTAATGTTACAATGTTAAGGCCACTGTGACTTCTGCCAGCCACGTATTGAGTCGGATGCAGTGACATCTATTTCTGTTGTACACGTACCACTGCGCTAAAATCATTCCTATATGATGGAGTTGGGAGGCAACCTATGCATAGATAAAGTATCGCTGTTTTTTACGATGAAATCCATGCAAGCATGAACAAATCTTAATGAAAAGAACATAAAAATAGTTGTACGTCTATTCAAATAAATTATATCTCGAGTAAATAATTAATCAAGCCGCTAGAGAAATCATTAAACGGCGTTGGTATATTTTATACACCTTTGATCTGAAACAAAAAACAAGGATTTATTATTATTATTATTATTATTTATTCTCCCTGTTGTTTATCTAAAGTGATGCGTATATAAAGCGCATTTAACCAGTCAGAAAAAAAGAATAAATATAGACTTAGGACAGAATCTCGTAGATTATGCAGGATCACATACAAAGTGGAAAAAAAAATCACGTTCATAAATTCTACTTTATTGTTTGAATAGTAATCCGAGTTCAACCTCTGTGTAAAAATCAAATACTAAATCTATGTAGACATGTGAGGAGCAATTATTTATCTTTTCATGCGGTAAAAAAAAAAATATGGAAGGCAGTTCTCTGGGTGCATGGCTGCCGCTACTTTGAGTGTCTTATTTCCCTACCGCCCTGCAAGGATGATATAGGCTGCAGCGATCACCGGGAGGCTCGTTAGTAGGGAAATCGCCCGCGGGCTACATTTTCCAGCTCAATCAAATCTTGGTGGCGCCATGTTTCCCGTACTGATCAATACGACCCAGAGTACATGAACCACACGGATGCATCATCGCCGGATCCGAGCTCTAAGCGGGCGAGCAAATGACTAAACAGGGAGTCGGGCCGAACTAGTTGCGCTAGTACATTTAAAACAATAAGTACATATATATTATATATAAATTATATATATATATATATTTGACAAGTGATGGTGGACTTGGTTTGGTGTTTTATAACCTTGAAATTGCGACTTAAATGAGAAGGGAAGTTTAAGTGAGCCTGAAGTAAGCTACGGAGCGCTCCATCGCTGCATGTTCATGCCTAATGTCTTTACATGCCGCAGGACGGATATAGGCTGAGGGCTTATTGACAGGGAATCAGCCTGTTCGGTGAGGGGAGTCGGTAAGCCTCCGTGCGACTGAAAGCTACCCCTGAAAGTATACAGCCGCCGAGTATTTTTATACACCAGACTTGCATGTGCTCTTCTGTGAACTGAAATCACAGCATCGCAGCCGCACCCCCCATAAGGTGAAAAGGGGAGCCTATAGTTGTGGTGTGACTATCGTAAGCCGTCCGCCTGCCGCCGAGCCAAGGTGCCGCACGTCGTGCGCGCAGCCAGCAGGAATTTCTCGGCCATCTGGAGACTAGGTTAATCCACTATTATCACATATAAACCTCGGGCATTTATCACTAAATCATAAGGAATACTTTGATAGTTAAAATCTTCCCTGTGTGCATATACATATAATGAAATGCCCTGGAGAACTGAATTTTAAATTCAGCCGACTGAGTCTGTAAAATATGTATGTTGTCTCTATTAGCAGGAAGCTATGACGTCGGTAGGCTTGTATTGGTAAAAAAAAAAGGCCAGCAAGTCAATTTAAGGACTAGGTTATTCAGCTCGTTAATAATACATACATAATGTAAACAAGCATAAATATACAACAGAATGATGTCCAAAGGAATTTCCAAAGTCATTATGTGTGATCTGACGTGCTAGGCCTAAATCATTAAACTTCGTATTTATTTTACCTATAAGTGGCCAGTTGGGTGGGTTTAATGTGTGTCTTTTTCCCAGCATTTAAACATTAAACCCATTTATTTCCTGTACTATGGTATTATTCTTGCGGCCTTCAGGGCCGTAATTACAGTTAACACGTAAGGTTTTACCTGTTCACCTGGCACAATTAAAGCATTTGATCTCGTCATGCCGCAACTAACAGGAGCTAGCGGATTATGGTTACGCAGAGGCGATAGGGCGGTAATGCGCAGTGGCGATCACGATAAACCGTACGGCAGAACACGGTTACCTCGCTGGCCGGGATAGGCGGCTCTGCTCCCCGTAACCAAATTCTGTGTAATTCCTCGATGAGTAGCGCTCATGGTGTCATGTAACAACTGCACTGTGACTGAGGAAAAAAAGAGAGAAAAACCTCCACTCGGACAATACTACACAATTACGGGGAGTCCTGCAGCAGCGGCGGGGTTTGCGTGCCGCGACTTAACAATATACTTCGCGTAAGATCAAATGCACTCGCTTATTTCTTGGGAGAGCAATGTTTAAGCCGGCAAGGTATCTGCAATGGGAGAAAATCACCTGGCGGTCTTCATTTGTATTCTTATCAGGTTCCGTGGGTGAGCAGAACAGGGAAATGATGAATGCGCTGAACCTTTTCTGAACGTCTTTATTCTCCTTAGAGCTATCAAGTATAATTAAGCGTGTTTCTCTCGGCGTAACAATAGAAATAGCTGTAGTTTAAATATTCACACAATGGCAGCCCCTCAGCACGACAGACATGATTTCAGTAACAGAAACGCCGCTGTGTGCCGTCGCTCGGGCTGCGCCGCCACCCCCGCCATCCCCCCCGATCCCCGCCGCAGCCCCGCACCTGTGCCGCCCGCCACTTGTGGCTGCGGACGGGCTAACATCGCACCGATAATCGCGCACATGCTACACATTTACTATGCATTATCAGTGACACGGGAACTGACTAACCGTATGTGGTCAAATGAAGCGAACTGCAATAATAAAAGATAATAAATAAATAAAGATTCAAGAAGGGCCGTGCATACAGAGAATATACAGGACGGAATCACTAGATTGGCTATTGACGGCACACTTGGGAGAGAGATGTGGTTAGATGGACTCTCTCTCCAACATTAATACGACAAAGCACATCCATGAACCATACCATGCCGTTCTCTTCCATTTAAATTCGCTCACGTCGTTGTTGACACCCCTCTAAGTACTGAGAATAATATACATCCTGGCAGGTAATATACTAAACAATAAAGAAAGCAAGATTAGCCAGTGCGGATAGTACCTTACTCAAAGCCAATGTACTGAAGCAACAACACATGGCTTAAGGTATGCGTATAGGTACCTCCATGTTCATCGCCAATTTAGAGCTGAGATAAAAAAACGCTATTTAAGTCCCTCCCCACTTGTGATATTATTTCCGTTGTATGTAAATGCATGCGCTATTAGAAAAATTAAGCAGAAACATTTCGTACTCCATCCGGTCGATAATTCTTCTGTCGGATCGCAGCGAAGTTCGCGGAGTTTGAATGGTGCAGCTGGCTCCGCCCACCGGCCAATCGGGCCCCCTCTCGCAGCCGCTGATTGGTTGGCTCCGCCCCCCGGCCAGTCGGGCCCCCTCTCGCGGCCGCTGATTGGCTGGCGGGTCTGCGGGCCCTCAGACCGAGCGACAGGCGCTGAGCTGTGCGCTCGCCAGTCTGTCCTGGCGATGGGAGCTGCGCGCATACCGGAGTCAGCGACGCTTCTGCGCCTCATTCCAGGGCTAAATATCCGTACAGCGTCTGATTACGCAGCAACCCTGCTTCCTATCACTGCTGTATGGCTTTATTTATATGAATAATATTTTTTACTGGTATTTCATTTTTTTTATACGAGCCACTGGGAAATTGTTGTTGTAGTTCACGGTTTTGCGCTCCAGCTGAAGAAATTATTTAAGCAAGACTTTTTTTTCAGTGTCAGAGAAATATTCTACTGCCATACTGGACATACTGGGAAATCGCGGACTGGACTGTTAGCATCAGGAGGTTTGCCTGCAACGGCATCGCGTGTGAGGTTCCCCGGCTGACAGCGTTTTCCTCGATGTGGATTCTTTTCTATCGACTTAAGAGGCTTTGCAATTTGAAATAAAAACTGTTTTGAAAAGAAACGAGAAGCTCACCTAAATGTCAAGGATCTCGTGGAAATTATGCTTAAAACATAATTTTTTAATTATAAAATACATCTGGAAACACCTGGAATTTTTGTATGCAGAGAAGATCACCCCAATGCGTTTTTAGACGCAGGTCTCTTTCGGAATTTTATTCCAATTTCGTGGAGCTGCTTTACGGAATGCTCTAATACTTTATTATATATATGTTTGAGAATATGGGCCATTTGTTAGGCCCTTTCGCTTTTCTTCAAAATGGTCGGTACTCAATACCAATCTTGTCTCCCAGTTTGTAACCTATTATCAGCCATGTCCAAGTACGTGGGTAAATTCGTTTTCTGACTCTTTTAACAATGCATTCATGTCGGTACTGTCGCTGTTATCATTATTCAATGTAGCATCCAGGAAATTGAGATTAATGTAATAATTGATAAAATGAGGTAAATGAAAGGCAGGTCCTCTATCGTACAACGAGGAAATTAGATTAAGGAGCGTGCAGTTTATTCTAGCGGCTGTACTAATTGGTTTCTGTTGGTTAAATCTGACATTCACTTGACAACTTTTTGATGTAATGAATGCAGCGGAGGATTTTGCACTTTGATTATTAAAGGTATTTAGACAGGCAGAAGTATATGACTATCCTACGCAAGGTAGCCGACAATAGTTGAAAGAAAATCAACAAGTACGATGGGCTCTGCGGAGATGGATTTTATACAAATTCTCCTGATAGCTCTTCTCTTCTGGCCTGGGGCCGATGCTGTCATTAATCTGAAATACTCGGTAGACGAGGAGCAAAGAGCCGGCACGATCATCGCCAATGTGGCGAAGGACGCGAAAGACGCCGGATTTGTGGTTGATCCCCGGCAGCCGTCCCTGCGGGTCATTTCCAATTCGGAACCGCACTGGGTGGACATCAGCCCGGCTGGGCTCCTCATCACCAAGCAGAAGATTGACCGGGACGCAGCCTGCCGACAGAACCCGAAGTGTTACATATCTTTGGAGGTTATGTCTAACTCGATGGAAATTTGCGTGATTAAAATCGAAATTAAGGACCTCAATGACAATGCCCCTCGCTTCCCCACAGACCACATAGACATCGAGATCTCTGAGAACGCCT
The DNA here is from genome assembly GCA_026780845.1 of Petrocephalus sullivani. Classification (NCBI taxonomy): domain Eukaryota; kingdom Metazoa; phylum Chordata; class Actinopteri; order Osteoglossiformes; family Mormyridae; genus Petrocephalus; species Petrocephalus sullivani. Next base: position 27,237,502 of record JAODKM010000002.1, on the reverse strand, counting down.
CCCCTGGCACCCGGTTTCCCCTAGAGGGGGCAAACGATCCGGATTCGGGTACTTTTGGCGTGCAGACCTACGAGATCACCCCCAACGATCTGTTCGGGCTGGAGATCAAGACTCGGGGAGACGGCTCTAAGATCGCCGAGCTGGTGGTGGAGAAGATGCTGGACAGGGAGACGCAGTCGCACTACACCTACGAGATCACCGCGGTGGACGGGGGGGACCCTCCCAAGTACGGCACGGTGCAGCTCAACATTAAAGTCGTCGATTCTAACGACAACAATCCGGTTTTCGACGAGCCGGTGTACACAGTGAACGTGATGGAGAACGCTGCCATCAACACGGTGGTGATGGACCTGAACGCCACCGACCCCGACGAGGGAACCAACGGCGAGGTGGTCTATTCCTTCAACAGCTACGTGGCCGAGAAAACACGGGACGTGTTCAAGATCGACCCCCGGAGCGGGGTGATCACCGTCAGCGGGCTTCTGGACTACGAAGCCATGCATATTTATGAGATCGATGTTCAAGCCAAAGATCTGGGTCCCAACTCGATCCCGGCTCACTGCAAAGTGACGGTGAACGTGCTGGACGCCAACGATAACGTGCCGGTAATCAGCCTGTTGTCGGTGCACAGCGAAATCGTGGAGGTGAGCGAGAATGCACCCCTGGGCTATGTCATAGCTCTGGTGAGGGTTTCCGACAAGGACTCGGGGGCCAACGGGAAGGTGCAGTGCAGACTGCAAGGTAACGTGCCCTTCAGGCTGCAGGAGTACGAGAGCTTCTCCACCATCCTTGTGGATGGGCGCCTGGACAGGGAGCAGAGGGACACGTACAACCTCACAATCCAAGCCGAGGACAGTGGCATCCCCCCACTAAAGACCACAAAGTCTTTTGTGGTCAAAGTGACCGATGAAAATGACAACCCCCCCCACTTTACCAAGCCGCACTACCAGGAGATGATCCTGGAGAATAACACCCCCGGCGCTTATCTGCTTTCCGTATCGGCCCGGGACCCCGATCTGGGCTTGAACGGCACCGTCACCTACCAGATCGTGCCGTCCCAAGTGCGGGACATGCCCGTCTTCACCTACGTGTCCATCAACCCCAACTCGGGCGACATCTACGCCCTCAGGTCCTTCAATCACGAACACACCAGGACCTTCGAGTTCAAAGTTCTGGCCAAAGACGGAGGGAACCCGTCTCTGTCCAGCAACGCCACAGTGAGGATCGTGGTCCTGGACGTCAACGACAACACTCCCGTGATGAGCACCCCGCCGCTGGTGAACGGGACCGCCGAGGTGTCCATCCCCAGGAACGCCGGGGTGGGCTACTTAGTAACGCAGGTGAAGGCGGACGACTACGACGAGGGCGAGAACGGGAGACTGACCTACTCCATCTCGGAGGGGGACCGGGCTTTCTTTGAGATAGACCAGGTGAACGGTGAGGTGCGCACCACCAGGATGTTCGGGGAGAACGCCAAGGCCACCTACGAGATCACCGTGGTGGCTCACGACCACGGCAAGACCTCCCTGTCCGCCTCGGCTTTCATCGTCATCTACCTGTCGCCGGACCTCAACACGCAGGAGTCCATGGGGCCGGTCAACCTGTCGCTCATCTTCATCATCGCGCTGGGCTCCATCGCCGCCATCCTCTTTGTCACCATGATCTTTGTGGCAGTCAAGTGCAAAAGGGACAACAAGGAAATTAGAACTTACAACTGCAGGTAATACAAAAAAACTATAAAGGATCACTTTGTTGCATATTCCGTTTATTTTGTCCCTCTAACAAAATAAGATTTAAACATGTAAAGTGGTGCATGACCGTACTAAGTGTGTGTGTGCGCGCGCGCGCCCGGATGCATGCTCGCCTGTGTTGCCTGTGCTGCTCGCCTGTGATGCCCGCCTGTGTTGCCTGTGCTGCTCGCCTGTGTCAGAAATTGCTGTGAATGCTTTTAAGTGATAGCAGCACAGCCGATGAGCCTTGCAGTCACAGAGTCTGGCCGCTGTCGGCTCGGGTGGGACTGTCGCAGACCCAGAACACAGCGCTCACGTCCCGCTCAGCCGCATAGTAAAGGCTGCCTACGACGAGATACATTTCATTTCATTCAATCATTCATTCACTATAATGAATAAAATATTAATGTAACACAATTAAACACGAGCCTACATTCTAGTCATTTAACGTATTTTTGGATTGCATTCATATAATTACAACAGTAACATTTTTTTTCTAATTTGGTATAAATTAGCTAATAAGTATATAAAACACTCAATTTCACGTATGGTTTTGAGGGTGTGCAAGCATTTCAGAAAGGCTTTTTAAAAAATTATTATTAAAAGGCTCCGTGTTTATAAACCTGCTCCATTAATGGACATTTTAATATTTAGCTGTACTGTCACAAATTGATCTCCGCCATAAACCTACGTACAAGCAAATATAAGCCACGTCTGAGTGCTCTTCGCGAAAAATAGCGAGATATGTAAAATGTGCATTTATCTTGTGATTAGTAGCTGTCCTCGCCATTGGGACTCTGAACAACTGTTTTCCCTGCACGCTAATAATAATAATAATAATAATAATAATAATAATAATAATAATGTAATTTAAAACAAAAGGTTACAGAAACCCGTGCTACCACAAGATAGGCCTAATGAATTTCAACTAGGAAGATTAAATCGACATGTATTATTATTATTATTATTAATAGTATTATTATCGGTCCCAGATTTTTCCCAGTTAGTATTGATACGCTTGTTAGAGCGCACAATAAAACAGTATAATTTTATTTTCGGAATTTTATTTTCGGAAACACACACACACACCCATATATATATATATATATATATATATATATATATTAATATGTGAACAAATAATTGTCATAAAACGTAGTTCTGATATTATGAAATTATCAGTAACATTTACTCATAGGTTCATTCCCCCGAGCTACATGAAGACTCGACATTTCCATATAAATTACATTTGTGAGTTGGAACTCGGGAGTATTTCCATATTTCACACCGTACATAACTTTTGTTGACATCCGTAGACGTGACGGAATTATTGAACGCTTAAAACAGTCCCGTGTGTGTATTGCTCCACGGGGCAGCTGTGGATCCGATCACTGATCAAACGTGACCGACGGCACATCGATTAAGGCGGTGAAGGCTTTACTTGTGGTTACAGAGAGGCCAGTGACGGCTTGCTTTATGCTTCTTTCCAAAGTCACTAATTAATATGTATGAAATACTCCGGGCTCTCTGCTATAGTTGAGGAAACACCAGGCATGTATAATATTAATTTTCCTTCTGCTTGCGGAGAATGGCATATTTACACACTGACTAGGCCTCTGTGTCTGCCTCGGAGAATGAGTTAGCACACTAACTGCAGTCACCTGAGGAAGCTGGCGGTGTAAATGCACTGGGGGGTGGCGGGAGGGCCCCACGCTCACACAGGCAGCTACCGGAAGTACCTGGCCCAGACGGCACGATAGGCATGGTCCGTGGTTCCCTCGTGACAGAATATGAGTCCCCAGCAGCCATCCCGGTGTAGCCGTGAATGTGCCGGGTCCCAGCTCGGGGAGCCCTGATGATACGGGATGAGCCTTCCATTCAGTCAGACTGCCTGTCATTTTGGGGATGGGCTTTGAGCGCGTCGGTGCGGATTAAACGTCAGGCGGCTTGCTGCGGCCCTCTCTGCGGCAGCACGCACATACCAAACTGTAATGCGCCTCTTAATTAACTTCATTAAGGGAACGGCTGCGTTATGGAATCCCAATCATCAAGCCAGGAAATGAATAGTGGAGTGGGGGAGAAATCGGAGGGATGTGATGGTGAGTCACACGCAGGTACAGGAAGGAAATGGGGACGCGTAACACTCTCCGCACCCTTTTCAAGCAAAATGCTGGTTTTTGTTCCGATCTGAAAACCTTCGCTTGCTGAGAGCTTTAATCTACACTGATGCATGGAGCTTTCGGGTAGCAACCTCCTGAAAAGACTCATCTTTATTATTTCCAAATGAATGTTGGCTGGTTGTTGGCTGTCAGGACCACGCGCTGGCATTCAGACACCACGGCAGTGCAAACAGGGAGAAGCACGATGCACTTTCCTCCCCTTTATGGGGGCAGGCCGGGCCGCTCTCCTATTTCTAAATCGAGGGAAGCAAACTGTTTTGAGATGCCCTCAGAATGATAAGGTTCAGCTGTTAAGCCCCCCTCCCCCCCGCAACCCCCCTCCCATGGAAGACAGGAGAACCGGGGAGACGCAGGCAGCATCTCGATGAAAAATGGAACGTGGAGCACGAGGAGCAGAACCTCCTGGGTTTAAGGGTGTTATTTATGCACAAGCTTTTTTTCTCTTGGATGCATGTATTAGCACAAAGGGGGGCGACCCTGTCCTTTTTAACTGGTCCAAAAAAAAACAATACAGGCTGTAATGGGGGTGTTGTGTAATAGGTGATTACTTCAAGAACTCTGGATCTTGGGCCCAGGTCCGACGGGAACAGGGTGTGCTCACTGCAGTCGTGCCACAAAATTTGGCATGGAGTGGTACACCCGCCAGCAAAGCCATAAAAAGTGGCCCGTTTGCATGGGGCCCAGGGGCCAGCTGAGGGGGGTCCCCAGTGCTGTGCGTCCCGTGTAGATGGTGTGGTGTCCGTGGCTTGGCATGCTCGTGTCCTGGCTGCTCGCTCGATACACGCAGATCGCACGGCACGGATCTGTGAATGTGTCATGGCGAGCGGGTGGCACTCACGTGACCGGCGGGCGGCTCCCCCAGACCGCCCGGCGGGAAGGGCTGAGCACTGCTTTATTGAGTCTGTTCAGTTTCTTCTACCTGCACAGGGTGGCAGAGTACTCCTACGGCAACCAGAAGAAGTCTGGCAAGAAAAAGAAGCTTAGCAAGAATGACATCAGGCTGGTCCCCCGCGACGTGGAGGAGACCGACAAGATGAACGTGGTGAGTTGCTCTTCTCTCACCTCCTCGCTCAACTACTTCGACTACCACCAGCAGACCTTGCCGCTGGGCTGCAGGCGCTCGGAGAGCACCTTCCTCAACGTGGAGAGCCAGAACTCACGCAATGCCGCCCCCAACCACGGCTATCAGCACACCTTCACGGGGCAAGGCCCGCAGCAGCCTGACCTCATCATCAACGGCGTGCCGCTGCCAGAGGTGAGAGCCGCTCTCTGCTACAGCCTGCGCTGCTGCTGCCCTGAGGGCGGGGGGCCGGGGTGGGCGGGCACGTGGAGGAGGGGCTCGAGAGCACAGTTCTGAGGCATGCCACGTGATCTCTCGGGTGCTTGTGTGACACCAAGACTGTGTACGACACTTTGTGTACACCAAAGAACATGTCACAAACATATATATAATATATGTAATAAAAAATGCACCAGTCAGGCACAGATGTTGTGCAGATCTGTGATGCTGGTTGTGGAGATGGTTCGTTTTGTTATTTTATGCTTTGGTAATCTTGTGGTCTGGGAGGCACTATCTGTGTGTGGAGTGATACCACAGTGATACCATCTTTGTGAACTGGAGGTAGAAGATCCTTTTCTTATTATTTATTATTATCATGAAATAATACCAGGCTGATTTTGGATTGCTGGGATTTCTTCTGTTGAACTGGTTTGTGCATCCTAACTAGGTGTGCTGGCCTAGCCAATCAGGTGCACGCTAGGGGGCTTAGGAGGCAGATATTATGAACAAATACTCAAGCAGCAAACAAGTAACTATTCTAGAAAGCTAATCAGGATGGCGTACTTGGAGTAGAGTATGGCTGTGTTTTGTCAGATGCAGTGTTGTGTCCTCACAGTGCAGCGATACTGTGTTTCTTCAGATGTAGTGCTGTGTCATTGCAATGAAGAATCACTGCTCTTTTTCAGATGCAGTGTTGTGCCCTTACAGTGCAGCAACACTGTGTTTCTTTAGATGCAGTGTTTTGTCCTTATGCTGTAGCATCGCTGTGCTGTCTCATTACAGTGCAGTATGGCTGTTCCTTCAGATGTGGTTTTGTGTCCTTACAGTGTAGCAACACTGTTTCTTCAGGTGCGGTGTTGTGTCCTTACAGTGAAGCAATGCTATATTTATTTGGATGTGGTGATGTGTCATTTCAGTGGAGCAACACTGTGTTTCTTCAGATGCAGCGTTGTTTCCTTACAGTGCAGCATGGCTGTGTTTCTTTGAATGTGGTGATGTGTCCTTACATGAAGTGAAGTGAAGTGAAGTGAAGGAACAGTAGAGCAACATTGTGTTTCTTTGAATGCGATGATGTGTCCTTACAGTGCAGCAACACTGTGTTTCTTTAGATGCAGTGTTTTGTCCTTATGCTGTAGCATCGCTGTGCTGTCTCATTACAGTGCAGTATGGCTGTTCCTTCAGATGTGGTTTTGTCTCCTTACAGTGTAGCAACACTGCGGTGCGGTGTTGTGCCCTTATAGTGAAGCAATGCTATATTTCTTTGGATGCGGTGATGTGTCCTTACAGTGCAGCATTGCTATATTGCTTCAGATGTGGTGATGTGTCCTTACAGTGGAACAACACTGTGTTTCTTTAGATGCAGTGTTCTGTCCTTATGCTCTAGTATCACTGTGCTGTCTCCTTACAGTGCAGTATGGCTGTTTCTCCAGATGTGGTGTTCTGTCCTTATGCTGCAGTATCGCTGTGTTTCTTCAAATATAGTGTGGGTCCGTGCAGTGACGCATCACTGCTCTTTTTCAGATGTAATGTTGTGTCCTTTCAGTGCAGCAGTGCTATATTTTTTCAGATGTGATGTTGTGTCTTTACAGTGGAGAATTGCGTTTTCTTCAGATGCGGTGTCCTTACTGTGAAGCATTGCTGCTTTGCTTCAGATGCAGTGTGGTATCCTTACAGTGGAACACTGCTGCTGTTTCATCAGATTATGTCTTGTGTCCTTATAATGCAGTGTCGCTGATCTTCTTCAGATGCAATGCTGTGTCTTTACAGGGCAGCTGTGCTGTGTTTTTTCTGATTCTGTCATGTGTCCTTGCAGTGAAGCATCACTGTGTTTATTCAGATACAGTTTTGTTTCTGTACAGTGCAGCATTGCTGCTCTTCTTTGGATGCAGTGTTGTGTCCTTACAGTGAAGCACTGCTGTGCTTCTTAAGATGCAGATAAGATGGCAGCACAGAAAAGCCTTCACTGCAGGGGCTATCAAAGCAGACAGGCTGTACGCCAGCTCTGCTGATCTTTAGTTTATAGATTTTTGGCTCTATGAACTGGTCTATTGGATTGCTTGGACAGCCACTTCTCCAGCAGACTTTGTTTAGTCCAGTCAGGCCCACTTACTGCCATTTTCAGCACTGAAGAGCAGTGGAAATGATACGATTGATAAAAGGATGTCAAATCACAGGAGGGAACGCTGAGGAATAGTTTTTTCATTTAAAGTAGGAAAATTGGAGGCTCCATATAATGCATCGGCGCATAGATTAGCTGATGGAACGCGTAGTCTAACGGACCGCAGGGATCAGTGAGGGGCTCCTGAAGCAGAATGGGGGAGCAGCATCTAGGGTTTATGGTGGTCAGTACAGAGGCAATTTTTCATGCGCAGGTAACAAGCAGGTCATGCTCCCACTGTCATGGGAGCAGAAGGATAAGCGGTGAGCAGGGGGACACAAAGGAATTAGGCGGCAGCCTGTGAAAACGAACCTAGTGCCGCCTCCGATCCCGACAGCTTAAGCATCCAATAAAAGGACTTTTGTGGCTGGATTAGAGGGCCTTTATTTGTCACGGGTAATGAAAACGGAGTGGGGGGGGGGGCAAAACGAATAAGGTGGCAGATTCTGATGATATCATATGCAAAGCTGAGGCGCCTCGCTGACGGATGAACCAGGGGTGCGTGTGTTTGCGTATCATAATGACAGGTGTCCGAAAGCCGGCTCACTCCGACACCTTCTCATCTCGAATCGCCGCCTTCATAAAAGCTGGGGCTGCTTAGCATGCAAACGCCATCACGGCCCGCAGACCACATGATGTTGACAAACATCCCTTTGACCGAGGCCTCCGCACGCTGGCTGCGGGTAGGCAGGGACGGGCAGGCAGGGACGGGCAGGCAGGGACGGGCTGCCGGTGGGCACCTGGGGGGGGTGGGGGCAGGCAGGGACGGGCTGCCGGCGGGCCCCGGGGGCAGGCGGGGCTCTGCGTGCGGGGAAAATGGCGGCCTATTTATGTGCAGTGGGAAGGCGTATTTCAGCTGTGAAATGAGGGCAGAAGGCTCTGCTGTGCCTAGCAGGCTGGGGCTTGAGGAGACCCGGCTCACCAGGCCCTTCTCTGCTCAGATGCCATGCCGGCACAGGTGGTCAAAGGCGCCTGTCCTTAAAATATCTTCCTTAGCTCTCAGGGTACCTTTGTGATTTCAGGATGAGGGCTACCGGCAGATCACAGCATGGTTTAATTTAATGCCTGATGTTCCATTATTATGCTCAAAGGTAGTCAGTCAAGGTCAAGGACTCCTTCACATTACAAAAATAATAAATGGGAAAAAAAATTGGGCCCCTCATTTATACAGTGAAAAAAAAAAACAATTATTTATCTGGTGTTAGAGGGAGGATGAAGGACACAGTTGAGAGTTCACTTCTGTCAAGTCTGAGTTAAGTCCATGTAGCATCCGACCTTGGATGAGAAAATGAAGACGGAGGTGCTGATGGACACAGGGTCCTTGGGGCTCCTGGGTCAGCCTTGGAGCAGGCGCGGGGGCCTGGCACTACCTCATGGCCTGGATCACACAGCAGACTGCAGTCGGGAGCTGGCTAACAATGATGCTCTCTGTGGCTCATGCCCAAGGACCGCAAAGCACTTTGAAGTGCTCTCTGGGGAAGTCACAGAACTCTCAGAGGAGTCGCCTACCTGGTAAAGTAATTGTTCCCTGGACGGATCAAAAGTAGGGTGTGTGGTAGATGTGGTGTTCGAACAGAGGAGAGAATTTGCAGTGCAGAGAAAAAGTCTGTTTGGTCTGGCTTAATTATCTCTCTGTTAAGTTACCATTTTGGGAAGTTAAACAATTATGTTACGCCTTAGGCTTTGTGTTTATGAATCAGTAAAATGCAGTGCGGCTGACTACACCTGAGGAATAACAAATTAAGGGAGGCAAAAACGGGTTTTGGATATAAATTTTTCCAGATGTACCTTTACTTTTTAAAAGCACATTTTTTTCTCGGTTTCTGCTCGATGGAAAGCGGAGAGGAAGGTGCCCTGTGGAGGCTCTCCAGCTCGGCTTTTCTGCTCGCTCTGCTAATTTGTCAGGGCCCGTTCAATGCTAATTGAAGCGCCACTCTTCCAGATGCTGAAGGACGGCCTCGGAAAAACCCCATCGTCAACATATGGAACTCAGATATGTCTAATCTCCGCCTTTGGGCGTGACGTGGGAGGCGGGACGGGAGAGAACTGACAGTCGAGAGAGACAGTGAGGGAGAGTGAGGCTTAGGGTAAACTTGCATCGCAGATAAAGCAATGTGTACCAGTATGCAACGAGTTATAACAGGCATCTTTACCATGGTAATAGGCGCTACCCTTCACGCCTAAAAACAATAAACACCCCAGGTGCAGTTGCGAGGTACATGATGCTCGCTCTCAGAGAGCTCCTCTATCTGCCTCCAAATGCCATGTTTTTAAAACCCGTGGGTCAAAGCCTGTGTGTGCCATTTAATGACCTCCCCCCCCCCCCCCCCCCCCCTGCTTCTCCTCTTTTTTTTTGTTTGTTGTAAGGGGGGGGTATTTTGTGGGCGTTTGGGGGTTT
>JAODKM010000002.1:27203529-27227157 GCA_026780845.1 Petrocephalus sullivani | reverse complement strand
CCCCCAAGGTGCCCCTCTCCCCTCCCCCAAAAGGCATTTTTTTAAAACCCGGGGGCTAACCCCTGTGTTTCCCGTTTAATTGCAACCCCCCCCCCCCCCCCATGTTGCTGCTCTTCCTTTGTTAGATGTGTTGTAAAAAGGGGGTATTATTTGCAGGGCAATAGCTGGTTGACAACACGCTATGCACTGAAGCACTCACAATGGCGGCATGACCTCAGCCTTCCTCTGTGAGGATCTTTGAGGTGTTTAGGTCAGGTGACCAGGTCATGTGATAAGACACAGTCACTCTTCTCGACTGTTGCTGTGTGCGTGTGTATGTACGTATATTCCTGCTCTTTAAAGAGAGTTGCACCAATTAATCAGCCTAAATGACAGTGAAGTTTAGCTCACTTTCCTGTCCTTTGCGATGGCTGCAGTACAAAGGCTTCCTAAGCTTGCAGTTTTTGGTGAGACTGCAGCACTGACAGTCCCACGGAGAGACGCATCTCAAAGAGAAAAAGCAGGAACCAAAAAATTTCACCCAACCATGACTGCTTGAATTTGAAGTCGCCTTTTCCTTTTTAATCTCGTCTGCTAGGCAGACCGGACCGCAGCACTGTCTGATGTCTGTGTGTGAAAGAAATTTCCTGTGCCATGAAACAGATCTTAAAAAGCTTGAAAAATCCAAAACACAAAGAAAAAATGTAATGGGTGGCTGGATGCAAGAAGCCCTGCAACCTTTCATCAAGGATGGGTTGAGCGGCCGACACACCCGTCCATCCGTTTTCTGCCCATTTTTATGGGTCGGGGTGTGGAGAGGGCTGGAGCCAGGCAGCACAAGCTACAAGGCTGGGGTCCACCCTGGAGGAAGCCCCCCCACAATGCACACACAAGGGGAGGGGCTCAAACCCCAACCCTGAAGGTGCAAAGCAACAAGTCCTGCCCGCTGAGTCAGCGTGCCCAGAAGAATGCTAATTATTGTTTGAGTACTGCTATGTCATTATTTACTGGAATACCCCTGCGCAAGAAGTCTCTCACCTGTTACTCAGAGTCATCATGCACATTTGGTGAGAGGGAGTGTCCGGGACGCCGTGACTAACGAGGCCCGCCATCGGCACCTCTCCGCAGCTCCCGCAGCCTGTAACGGGGTGCTTCGGCAAAGCCACCCTACAGAACAAGCAGCCTCATGCTTAATATCACTCAAATACCAATGACACTGGATTCATATTATATTACATAGATATGCTGTGCATAATATATTTTGATTAATTTGCATTTCTGAACTGCAACGAATTGCTGGCGAGCCATAAATCATCTGTTATTAAAGTCACATGTCAAAATTATTTTTATTAGTTTCAAACATAACCACGAAGAGAGAGCGGCTTACATTTATTTTCATTTTCAAGTGCGTTAAGTTATATGCAAATACTTTCCTAAGAAATGGTGACATTTATTTATGTATTTATTTATTTCAAAGAACATTCTCAATTTCGTGGGAACACACAGCACGGAGTTACATTCTTAGCACAGCTGAGGAACCGTAAATGAATCCTGAAGGGATACACTGTTATTACAGGGGGTGGAGCGGAGCAAAGGTGCATGGTGTCACTTTATTCATTTATTTTACTGTAGTGTCTAGGTTCTAGGTTGCTGTTCTACTTTGCTGCTCCGTGTTTATGAGTCTTAAGAGCGGAGGTCACACGGTGGCAGGCAATACCACGGTATTATAGACAAAGCTGGAGTCTTACCGAATTCCCAGCATGCACTCGATGAATTATTTATTGACTGTGCCATCAATATTTTCTCAAGGTTATAAAAAAAAAGTTCACGTGCTGTGGGGACCATTCAAAGCACATCCCAGTAACTGCGATTAGCTTGAGGCTTCAACCTTGCGAAAAATAAATAATAAAAAAAGTTGAGTAATGTCAGGAATGGGAGACGGAGCCTGAAGTAAAACTGCTCACTTTTCTATGCCAAAGATTTGCTTAACAAAAGACCATAAGCATAAAATGCACACACACACGCACACACGCACACAAAAGAGAACATGGAGAGGCTTTCTGTACGCCAAGAATCTGAAGCAATCGGCCCCTTTAGGTAGATTGTGTTCATTGCACAGTAATGATTTTAGCTCCTTCAAAATATAACGATACCAATGCATGGTGAAACTTCTTACACTATAACAGTAACATTAAATAAGTACAGTAAGTACATTTCAGGGTTAGTAGCATGATTTGAGGGTTTTTTGGTGTATTTTTGTGGGTGTTCCTGATGGCTGAGAATATAGCAGACTGTCATGGGAAATTTGAAATTTTAAACCACATGTATGACTGCACCCAGATGTTTAATAGTACACTGACAGCGTAAAAACTACAAGTCATTATTCTCAGTTTGATACTCTGTATGTGACACATGCAGTATAGATCCACTGCGCAGCCAACACTCCACTTAGCTGGAAATGTTAGCATTGCGCTCGAGTGTGACAATGGGGTGGTCTCCCCACCGCTCTTCATGTAGTACTTTAACACGATTCGGCTTTTCTGGGGCAATAAGTAACTTATGTTGAGGTTCACTTAGCAAAAAAATTGCAGTAATTTGGCTTGGAACCAAAGAAACAATGGAATATTCCGGCTGTAGTAACAAAATCTAAACCAGAACAGCTAAAACCAAATACAGAGATACGGAGATTATCTGGGTACATAATGCACAAGAGGATTTTAGTGTAGTTCAATTGATTTCTAAAGGGGAATTTACTTCATAAATACTGTTACTTTCCTGAGTGACAGAAACAGATACAGCTATCATCAAGTTACATCTTTTGAAGTTAGACATATCCTTCTGTTACACATAATAATTCTTACAGCATATCCCAGAAGTGTGTCTGATTCAGTGACTGCCAGGTTTGCTGCATGACAGTACCGAACACAGGCACCATCACTGAGGTGGGGTACAGAGCTCAGTACTCTCAGGGTACCAGCCAAAATACGTTGGTACTACCAAATTTTGGTACCTAAGAGCATCTGGGTGAGAAAGCAAAGTATTCATTAAAAAGATTAAATAACAAAATGTTGAAACAGAAGTTTGGACTTATTTTTTACAACTGATATATTTTGTCATTACAGAAAGAGCAAAGTAGTGGTACTGGTACCAGATTCCAGGTGCTGATCCGGTAGCCAGCCCTGCATGTCAGTCCTTACAAACAGGCTGTGACGGAAGGGCAGTGTCTCCAAGTGTAAAGCAGGGAGAAATGCCAGAGAAAATAACTTCATTAAGGCTTTTCTTTTTGTCTCATTAGCCAGATTGTGCTGCCAGGCCAAATGCCCACATTTAAATTAACAGGAAATAAAAGGTCAGCCTTGATTTTTTTTTTCTGTCACTATTCAAGCTGCCATCGCCACAGGGCTTAACTAAAGGCCAGTGTCCAATTTATCGATACTGATAGAAAGTGTAAAGCCTGTGCATGTGAATTTCTGCATACCAGTCCACCATGGCAACATCGGCCATGTCATTCGGGGCCTCCGAAGGTGGACGTCGCGCTTGACTGCTACCGATTATGAGTAACGGAAGAGGGGAAGGCAGTGCAGGCTCTGGGAGGAAATGAAAAATGGGGGCACTGGAAAAACAGTGGATTCCTTGATAAAGACAATGGGATTGAATTTTTCTGGATTTCAGATCGGAGAAGGTATTAATTAACATGAAGGTGGGTGTGTGCATTAGTAGACAGAAAACTTACACAGGATGCTGGCAGTGCATTTGTAATCTCAGTTATTAAGTAACCAGACTTAACGACTTGGCTCCACAGATAAAGCCTCACATGATGGCAGCACTTTAGCGTGCAGGAAGTTAAACAGGCACAAGCAAAGGAATCAGGTGGAGCCAGTAGAAACCTGCCAGGTACAACCTAAAAGCCACAGTGCGAGACAAAAGTCGGATTGTCTGAGTGCAGCAAACCGACTTGAACAGAATGACCTTTTTAACTTCCGGAGACAAAGAGAAAGGAGGAAGATGTTTGCTCGCATTTTCTGAGTTCATTAAATGTCAGCCTCTGCATGCATTACTGCTAGCTGTGGGGGGGGGGGGGTTGTAGTTAGATAAGCACTTCTTGCCATTGCTGGTTTATTTTAATAGAAAGGGGGAAAGGATGACAGAACACTTTAACTACTCCTGTGGTTCATAATGCATTTTGAAAATGGTCGACACCGTCACAGAAGAGCAGATGTCCAACCAGTCTGGATGTGGCTAGTTAGCGGGCGGGTTGCTGGCTCACTCCCACACCATACACACAAATTCCCGGAACCTGGAACAGGTGGAAAGGACTCAAGCGTTTGACGCAAAGCCTCTCGCTAAAGTAACAACGACTGACACGGCCCAGCAGAGAGCGAGACGGGGTCTGCTGCGACCCCGCGTGAGGAACGGTGGCGGAAAAGAGGCAAACAAACAGAAGGGAAATTAGGAGAGAGAAGCGCTGGTGTTAGCCAGGGCCGCAGTGCGGGGAGGGGCGCCAGCTTTGTGTCCCCTTCACCATTTAATCCTGTTTTACATTTTGATTGCTACTCCCTGCCATCCAACAGAAAGGTTGAGGTGAAGCCTGCATTTCCCCATATTTGTTTTTTATGGTGGTGGTGGGGGCGGGCTAGTTTCCATGAAAAGTAAGACTTTTTAATTCTATGATTCCTTTTTACACATAATTCCAAGAGAAGTGACCCAGATGGATGTGAGTCGCCGTGACAGAATGAAGTGGGAAGTTGCGTCAGCGTCCGGCAGCATGGGGCGCGAATAGCCACTCGCTGTCAGACTGTCGCATGTGGCCGCCGGGCGGGGAAACCCCGACCGTGAGGGCCGGGCACGGGGCACAATGGACCATTCCGGCTCACGTCCAGCATTTGACATCGCAGAGCAAGAGCGGCTGACTGAGTAGATTAGACCTCAGCGGTCGGATCTGCTCGGCAAAACGGCTTCACGGGGGTCCCCGAGCCCCGGGGGGAGCGGGGTTCAATCCAGGCTTGGGGCTGAGGGAAGCCTGTACAGATTGTAACTTGTTTCTCCCCTTTAATGATGGGGATTTAATGCATCCTCGGGGAGCTGGGGTGGAGGGGAGCGTGGCTGTGGGAGGGAGGGGCTGGGTCACCATGGAGGCTTCTGGTGCCCAAGCTCCTTACATGTGCTGAGGGATCATTACCCAGAATGCTGCTGACAGAGCCATTAATAGAAAGCAGACACCACACACACACTCACACACACACACAGATATACACCACACACATGCATGCATACATAAATATACACCACACAAAGATATACACCACACACATGCGTGTATACAGAGATATACACCATACACACAGATATACACTGCACACATGTGTGCATACAGAGGTATACATCTCTCTCTCACACACACACAGATATACACCATACACATGCGTGCATTCAGAGATACACACCACACACACAGATATACACCACACACTTGCCTGCATACAGATATATACACCACACACACAAATATACATCACACACATGCGTGCATACAGAGACATAGACCACAGACACAGATACACACCACACATAAGCATGCATACAGAGATATACACCACACACACAGATATACACCGCACACATGTGTGCATACAGAGATATACACCACACACAGAGATATACACCGCACACATGCGTGCATACAGGGATATACACCACACATACAGATATACACCACACACATACATGCATACAGATATATACACCACACACACATTTTTCATGCATTCATGTCTTTATAAGGACTCTCCATTCAATTCTATGGGTATAACCCTAACCCCAACTATGATATCCTTAACCAATACCCAGCCCTAACTTTAACCATAAGTAACCACACAAAATTCAAAACTTTTGGTTTTTGACTTTTTGGTTTTTTGGTTGCAGTCAGAGATTTTTATAAAATTGAGGTTATCCATGTAGGGACTGAAACACATACACACACACCCACACACCACATGCTCACACACATATATACACTACACACACCATATACACATGCACATACTCAGATATACATCATATACACACACAGATACACAGCACACATGCACGTACACACACACAAAGAGTTATGGAGCAGCCGCACGCAGACACCCTAGCATGTGCACTTAGGCACACGCATTAGTATGTCGCCCTGGCAGAGCCGGCACCCTGCTATGAGAGCTATGGAGCAGCCGCACGCAGACACCCTAGCATGTGCACTTAGGCACACGCATTAGTATGTCGCCCTGGCAGAGCCGGCACCCTGCCGCCCAGGCCTCCCCTGATAATCAGGGCCGCACTGGTACCTGTCTTGCATTCCCATTTCTCAACGTCTGCATCTGGACTTTCTGCCAGGGCTTGCGGCACGACGTACGTGCAGCGCAAACTGTGCACTCCACACCAGCTCAGTGATTGCTACTGCCCTGCACTCATCATCTGTGTCTCTGTGTTCCTACTAAATTCCTAGTCAAACAGGGAGCCTCTTTTGTCAGCTCTGGATTCAGATTCTCCAGACCATCTTGCCCCCATGTGCACGTGCGTGTATACTCATCCACATGCAGTCACTGTGGGCTAAACATAGGCCGGGCCGTGTCGGCAGCCTCGGGCAGCCAAACGGTGGCTAGATGGCTGGAAGGTCAGATGGTCCGGATGGGCAGTGTCGGGGGCACTCCAGGCAGAGACAGACACGGCAGTCTAATTATAGCCTTGTGGCGCCTTGACGTGGCGGCACGGCACCGGGCTCCGGCTCGCATGAGCAGCTACAAAAAGCTGACTTTCGGTTTAATTTGGAAGACTAGCGGTAATCCAGACTAAGGCTCTTAAAGCTGCAGCTTCCTCCCCGTCGGATTACGGAAAACGTCTTTAAAAGGATCGGGATGCTTAGCAGCACCCCCACCACCCCCACCCTCCTCACCGGGTCTTTTTCGCAATGAAAATGGAGGAAGACGAGTTATGGCAATCAAAAATGCCAGAGTATCCGTCTCCATTATAGAGCAACGACTCACCCTGCTATCAGGACCAGGAAATAATAATGACGGTAAAGAGAGAGATATAGTGTTATAAAGAGGGGGCTCTCCAGCTCCTCCCGCGCTGCCCCCTTTAGCCGGGGAGAGGCAGAGATAAACAGAGCTGTCAGAGCCACTACCACGGTCAAAAGCAAGGGGTCAGGCTTTCGTTTTTATGGCACGCAATTAGCTCGAAGTACACATCAAGCACAGATAGATTTTAACATTTAAATCCATCAAAAAAAGAAGCAATTAAAACCTGCTCTTATATCAGAGCAGTTATTTCATTCCTTTGTAATTCGTTTCACTTTAAAAGCCCGCACTGAAACATGCTTGAGATAAACAGCTGTACTTTTTATGAAATGTATCTGTTGTGCTGCAGTAAAAAAAGATCATTTTCTGAATTCTGAAAATTTTCTATCCCTCCTGTGTAATTCACTGCCGTTCATCCATAGGATAACTTCCTGTATATTCCTGATGTGCAGATTTCAGGAGCATTACAGAATCAGCACACAAAAAGTTCATTATTTTGGGTGGATCAGGAGGAGAAGAGCCCTCCATCCAATTTAAAACTGTTTGTCTCAGTCACTGCTAATGAAGTGCTGTTTTTTCAGCTGACTGGCTGTCAGAGGTGCACAGGGAATGGGTTACCATCTCACACTTTCAGTGTGAAGCTTCAGTACAGAACACCACAAGAGTGGGAGCCAGTCACTCATCTCATGAGGGTGGGTGGGTGGGGGGGTGGTTTAGCGAGGAAGACACAGCCCCACAGATGACTAACGAAGATGCTAAACCTCCAGTGAGCTGGAGGGCGGCACAGGGGGAGCCTTCAAAAATAGGGGCGCTGCGGTTACTTGTTTACAAAACGGCACCCTTTTAATCACGGATGGGCCCCCCCGTGCGAGGGCACCAGGGAGTCCCATTGCACAGAGCAGGACCTGCGACTGCTGGTGGGCGGGGCGAGGCACTGGGAGATCAGCACATCCGAAAAGAGAGGGGAGAATAAAGCACGGCATGCGTAACAGAGAGCGAGTCTTTAATAGCTCTTAAAATGCGGAAGGTGGTAGTGGAAATGAAAGACACAAAGCCAGGCCCATCCTGACAGAAAGCTAGGAGGGATAGCAGATGGGAAGGTGCTTTGTAAATGGCAGTTTATTGCATTCCTCCTTTATTTCATGTATCCTTCTCATCAGAGAATAAGGGACAGTCGCGTGAGGGCATCACAATGTCGATGCGCCAGTCTCTTCCCCACTTAGCATGCACCTTGCTTCCTCACTAAATTGTTTAGCATGACCTTTGGCACAGCACTGCTAATTATTACCATCACAGAGACCCTGTTAACTAGACCTGTAATTACACAGGATTTATTTGAAGGGACAGTTAACGGTTACGCTATTTTTGGCAGGTAAGTCGGAGCTTGTGGATGGGAGCTTGCGAGAGGGGTGAGCCGGCGGGCCCCTGCAAGCTTGAGGAATTTCGGCAGCGAGCGAGTAAGGGAGCGCATACCAATTTGCACACTAGTCAACCGGCGACATTCCCATTTATTAAGTCACTCCCTTTCTGGCCTGAAATGCATTCTGGGATAGTCCCGGGCAACAACTCCCATACTGTGCAGGTTATCTGTGGAAGATAGACGTCAAGAAAAACACACATGCACTCTTTAGCAGTTTTTCAATATAAAAAATCACATATGTCTAGATTTTTGTTTAACCTTGAGTACAAGGATTAAGAACAGAGGGGGACTGAGTGTCAGATGTGATGCTGCACCTGAGAGAAGCAGGCACACAGGCAGAAAGCACCTCAGCCGACTCAGACTGGTATGATTCTTATCTCAGTGTAACGCGGCCATCCAACAATTATGGATGAAAGGCAGGGAGTTTACAAAGATTCCAGAAATCGCTTATTAGTCTTAGGTCTAACACCTCAGATGTCGACCTCTTACATCTCGCGAAAAGTAGTTATTGCTGAAGCACGCTCAGACATGAGCAAACTCTCATCCGCTGGGATGGCCTTCTGGATAACGTCTGACAATCGGAGCATTATTTTACAGTTTAACTGGTCATGCCCTATGAATTCCTCAGAAGAGGGGCTGCCCCAGTCAGGCCCTACAGAGGACTAACAGTCCATATGGTGACTAAATGTAGGACAGGTCTGCAGGAATGCATGACGGCAGAGTGACAGAGCGCCATTGAATGTATGATGTGCCACTTATTTCTATACGAAATGCTGCCCAGACACCAAAGCGCAGAATTACATGGGCTGCTTAAGTCCCGCTGTGCTGACCTCATTCAGAAGATGAGATCATTTGACCTTGGATTTTGATAAGTGGGTCATGTCAGAATAAGACCGTATGTGATGTAAATGAGGATGAGCCACCCATGCCGGCTGCCCTCTACACCTTCCAGGAAGGAGCGTAACGGAACGGGCAGCGGCCCTGTTAAATATACCTGCGGCACAGTAAAATAAAGGCTGACGTGCAACAGTCGGCATGGCGACAGATAAACATCAAGCCTTAAGATACGTGTGGAAAACAGGGCCACTCTGAATGCGACAGATGCCTGGGCTTTGATAAGCTGCAAATTACTATGAGTTGTTTTTTTTCCCAGTAGCATAGCCAAGCAATTTCAGGTCTATTTAAAGGAAAAATTGGGGTTTACAATGTAAAACAGGGATATATTTACCATTTCATTAAAAAGCAAGGCATTTCAGTGCATCTGGGTGCATGCACACTTACTATTCTCTGGGTGTATTGCATCGGCATGCAGACCAAAACAAATTATTATTATTATTATTATTATTTTGATTGTGATATGTCTGTTGCTCTTTAAATGGCTAGAGGAAACTTTGGTGCCCCCCCTCCCCTACAAGATAACCCAATACAAATTAAATTAAATAAAACAAAAGCCTGTGCCTGATCCCCAAGTGTTTCAGCTGGTGGAATCCCCACTGAACCCAGGGGTCATGTCTGCTGCATCTGGCCCCACTCGGCCCAGCCAGCTCACAAGCTGTTTCCATGGCCCCCCGAGGGGCGGGCTAGGAGACTGGCCCCGGTCCTCCGCAGCCAGCCCCCCCCCCCCGGGAGCGTGTACGTCTGTGTATCTGTCACCTGAGCGTGAGCGCGTGTGCTTGTTTGTGTGCCTGTGAGGCGGTCTGTGTTTCCATGTGTGCACAAAGTCCACCCACACAAGCCCATATGGAGGAGCAGTCAGAGTGCGCGGGCTGAGCACGGCAGCGAGAGGCCAGAGCCTCTGACACAGAGACACGCAGGAACAGCAATTAAGGCTCGATAAATGCCGTGTGATTTACCAAAAGTGATTCAGTTCACACAAAAAAGGCGTGATTAACATTTTCTCAGAGAAGCCACGGAGGAACACATGACAATTTGCTTTATTTTCAGATATCTGGCCTTTGACATACAGATGGCATTTTTGGAGATTAGGTGGCAGCGTGTTTAGAGGCATAGCAGCATGAGTAATAACGAGCGGCATGCTCCAAGCTCGCCGTATCGGGGCACAGCTCGGCTGGGTGACGACACATTCTGTCTGCGGGTCCATGCACCAGCTCTAGCGGGACACAGAACTCGGCGCCTCAGCGCCTGTCACATTCGTGCCAGTGGGGCAGCGAAGCCGGAGCCATGGGTGGATTCTGTCAAAGGGCCCGTTTTAGCGCAGGTTGCCAGGTGAAGAAAAGGAAGTTGTGATGGAATTGGTGCCGGAGGGCCGGCGAGCGGAGATGGTGATCGCCAGCCAAGGCGTGGGGTAGACATCATTTGTTTGAGCAAGTCGCTGGGGTGCCGGTATTAATGGAAGATGATGAAGCTCCGCCTGTATCCTCTCTGCAGCTAGCTGCTGGCCGGAGTGGTGGCCATGCTCCCGGAGGCTGTGACTCATTTGTTACTGAGTGTCAGATTAGGGGATGTCAATAACAAGGCCGACTCAATCCATCTCCGAGTGAGAGCATCCGCCCGGTTCTGTGGGAACCAGCAGGTCTGTAATGAGATGTTGCAAATTTCAGGAAAGGCGAAAAAATGCCTGAAAAGATGCCTTGCTGTTCTGAAGGGAGGACATGGGAGGGATATTTGTAAAAATCAAACAAACAAACAAACAAAAACAATATATATTTTCTTATAGTGTGGCTCATCAGTGTGACTGGGCTGCTGGCTAATTTGCCAAACCGAACACTGAAGCGGTACATCATTGTTTTTGCAAGGCACGGTCAAATGGTTGTTTGATTTACAGTGGAAGCCACTACGACGGCTCAGGCGCTCTGCACCCACCAGCCAAGTGAATCAGCGCCAGGTGCCAAAAAAAAAAACATGATGGCGTTTCACTGAGAAGTGTTTTTGTTCATAACAAGCTTAATCGGGTCATCCAGCGTCAGCACTCAGCTCTACTCCATCGAGTGGCGTAAAGTCCCACTGTTCCAGCTACCAACTTTAGGGCGAATTTGAAAATGTGGCGGCCGACCCGGGACGAGGAGCCTAGCAGGATGCCTGTGACGTGAGGCAGAGTGTGTGTGGCCCCAGTCAGACACGATCTGCGTCTGATTCTCTCAGCGTTAACATTAAGGCATGTCTTTTAAAGCTGCCTGTGGGGCAGCAAATGCTTTTTTCAGTTTGATTAGGTTCCACAGGCTTAAAGAAAAGTAAGCCGATTTATCCTTGGGGGTAAAAAAGCAGTCTGTGCGTGTGTGCGTGTTTTTTTTCCATTTTCTTATGAACACCCCCCACATCTTAATCTTGTCACATTCTTCTTGATGTGGTGACTACAGAATGTGCCCCTGGATGGCTACATCATGGCAGAGGTTTTACATTCCCCTGTCCGGAGCCGGGGATTCCCACACCCCGTGGAGACCAGCCCATACCAGCACAGGTGCCCCCCCACCCCCCCGACACTCCAGACAGACACTGTGAAAACACTGTTGATGACAAATGACGGACCCCAGATATAAAAAGGCAGACATCCGACACGGGTCCTATTACTTAAAATCTTTCAATCATCTTGAAATGGCTAGAGCTGGCCCGATGTTGATGACTTCATGACTTATTGATGTGACTGCTATCAATGCATGTATAATTAATCGGGTTTTAACTGACTGCAGGCAAATGGACCCTACAGTCCTTAGAACGTATCTGCGTCCTGGAAATCTGAACTGTTACAGAGGATAGAACACCGGGGACAGTCTGCCTGTCTCTCTGTCCATTACACACATACACACACACACATATATATATATATATATATATATGTTTGTGTGTGTGGTTGTGTATTCACTTTTTATTGTGGGTGACTTACTAGCTCGTTAAAGGATTATATAAGTGAATCAGGAAATGGTAACACTTAAAGTTACAGATGACTTCAGAATGGGGAAAAAACAATCATCTGGTGTGTTACGCAATTGTCATGGTGGGCGGCGTTTGGAAGGAGGGTTGAATAACCACGGTTCAAACTTGTCGGCCGCTGGTTCTTAGCTGTTCTGGCTGCACTTGCGATTAGCTGCCTCCCTCATAAGATGGATTCCCCTTCCAGCAGGACGTGACAGGTGACGAGGCAGAAGGGTGCGCTGAACGTTACAGGTTACGTGCTGTCGAGGGCCACGCTTGATTGATCGTGTATAATTTGCATTCATTAGACGCCACTTGATGTAAAACGTATTAACAAGCCCCCACCTTGGGCTCCCAAACAAGCAGAAACAGAAAATGTAAATGCCGCCGTGAGCCAAGGGTGAGCCGTAGACATTCCTGCGGCCCTCGTACTGCCGTGCCTCCTTGGGGAGACGAGTGTTCCGGAATGGAATGGAAATCCATAATCTGGCAGATGGCAGAGGATCAATGGGAGATTCTATAATCGGCAGGTTGGCAGCCTCACAGTAGCGGGAGTGGCGCTAGCATTCGGCATGCCGCTGCCGTGGATCTGCACCCTCTCAGCACAGGTGCCCCATCCGGCGCCAGCCTGCGGGGGTCTCCAGCTGGTGCCGCTCAAGCCTCACGGGGCAGGTGGAGCCGCAGAGAGGCGTGTCAGAGCTTTGGCGATGCCGGCCAGGGCAAGGACCCATACAGGCGCGGCCAGGCAGGTGCCAGCAGGGCAGGGAATGTAGATGGCAGTGAAACTCAAAGCCCTCCAGCCTAAACTTGCCACGAATGAGCGAACAACCCAAGAATCTGCTCCCCGTTTATGTCACAGCCTTCCTGGAAGTAGCCTACATGGGGGGATGCAGGGGCCAGCAGGGACAGGCAGACTCGGCTGCCTCACCTCATCCCCCCCACCCCCCCTCCTCAATCTCAAGAGCCACCCCCACCATTTTTTAGGAGAAGAGTAAAAAACAACAGGCTTCATTGTGTACGACTATGACTTCCCGGACCCGTGGGACTCCACAAATAAGCTATATGACTCATTCAAAACCGGACCCGAAATGGAACCGCAAGGACGAGTGAATTGAAACAAAATGCCACATTTCCTTTGACCCACATACTTAGTCCAACTAAAGATCAGCCCCCCCAAATACCAGGGACTTTATAAAAGAAGGCCTTGTAAGTTTTTAAGATTTGAGTGGTTTCTTACTTGAAGTGTTCTACTTCCGGTGCGCGCAGTTATCTATTAGTACCCCTATTCCAACGAAATCCGCAAGGTTTTGTCATGAAACTAAGTGTTTGGCTCTCCGAAATAAATTAAAATGAGTATTAGGAGGCGTTTTATCTATTGTGCAGAAAATAAGGGTACAGCCTGGTTATTAATAATTTCCTGTTATATCATGCAGCTTCAATTAGTGCATAATTTTATGTGCGCTATCATGTGGAAACGAGAGTTTAATTGTGTTGGTGGATGCATCAGTCTCAGCAGACATAGTGCACAGACGACAGGGGAAGGGGTTGAGCGTGTGTCCCTCGCACTGGCATGGCCTGCACACTCACCCCGCCCAGATTACAAGAGTACACTTGCATTGGGACTATGGAGCCAAATAGCCCGCTGGGAGTCATATCCAGCGACAGCACTAACGAAGCGAGGAGTACCGTACTTGTGAGCCCCTCTGCATGGCTCCGCCCGCTCGCCACATGCTTGTTCGCTCACCAAGGAGGAGATTGACATCTCCACTCCCGGCAGTGTTCTCAGAGTCCCTGTAGGGCTGCGCCATGGGGTCAGCATGACACAGCATCCTCTTAAGATGCTCCTGTCCACTCCAGATAAAATGGCAGCGATAAAGCTGGCCGGGATTGAATGGCATCGGCCGCCGGACAGGAGGCGCTCAGATCACAACAGACTGTAAAACGTGATTAAGGAGCCATTTGCGGTGGCCTTGCAGCAGTTAAGCAGCCCTCATCTTTGGGCCTGAAACTACCTCAGCGCTGGAGAGTTACATAGAAGTATACTCTCCTGTTCGATGGTGGTAAGAGGCGCGGGGGGTGGGGATGTGGGGGTGTGGATCATTTCCTTACAGGAATCCAGCAGCATCCTTCTGCATGTGCCATTCCCAGGGCTTTACAAGCAAAAGAGGTTACACCCTTCTGCATTCGCTCAGGTGGGGAGGCAAAAATCAAATGGTGGTTTCACAGTCTGCAATCTGACATTTCAAGCCTCTGACCCCCCCCCCCCCCATTTAATACAAATGAGTTATGTGGTTGCTTGTTAGCAATCAAGTGCTTCCCACCCACATGCACACACACACACCATTGCCCCGCCCTGTAAAGAGAATTAAAAAAAAGCCAAGTCAGTGTAGCATCTACATTAATTAGGGGTCAGCAATCCTGTCCTGTCTCTTTAACAAAGCTTGTTACTCTTGTTTTTTCGTTCCTTAAACGCTCGCTGGGGTGCCGGGCAGCGGTGGGTGGGAGGGAGGCAGCGGCGGCAGTGTCTGTGCGTCCTCACAGGGACCAGCGGAGCACAGGCGGCGGGTTCAACAGGAAATACCAATGTGATATATATGGTGCAAAATGCAGGACTAACATTGCCAGGTAATGAAGTGAAGATACACAGAGTTACACTGAGAACAGGGCACACTTCAAATTTAAGGCAAAAGGAAAATTATAGTCACGCTGGCTTTTTGTAAATTTTCCCCCTGATAAGGTTTAATTATCTGCAAACAAAAAGGTCAACACACTTCGGCCCAGACAGCACTGTCGTCTCTGAAATGCGAATGGGTGGCCTATGCCACCATCATCAGTAATTAAAAAATGATCCTGCTGCTACAATAAGTGTGCTGAGGAAAAGTAAATAACTATGCTGTATTTGCTAACAATCAAAGACACTGAAGGGAGAAAGACTTTTTTCTTATTTAGAGACGCTAATCTAGTCTGGAGGCTCAACCCACTCAAACTGCCATGTCAGGAGTGACACATTTGTCCTCGGTTTTCCACATTCACCACGCTGTAGGGTTTTGCCAACGGCAGAACGCCATTGTTCGGGGATGTTTCTGGCTTCAGGTGCACTTCTAAGTTTTTACGCTGACACACTGAGAGTGGTCTTCGGGAGACTATGAGAATACATTTGGGACAAGCCCCGATGCACGCATTAACCTTTCTCTCCCTTTGCAAGGCATTTCAATTGGGGTGCATGGGGACGCTTCCCCCAGGAAGAGGGCCATTGGGGTGCGTGGGGACGCTTCCCCCAGGAAGAGGGCCATTGGGGTGCGTGGGGACGCTTCCCCCAGGAAGAGGGCCATTGATGTGTGTGGGGACGCTTCCCCCAGGAAGAGGGCCATTGATGTGCGTGGGGACGCTTCCCCCAGGAAAAGGGCCATTGATGGGTGTGGGGACCCTTCCCCCAGGAAGAGGGTCATTGGGGTGTGTGGGGAAGCTTCCCCCACGAAGAGGGCCATTGATGTGTGCTCAAATCCCAGTATGAAATCACGAGTGAATGGGTTCAGACGCACAACGACTTTTCTTTACTCCTCTCTGAACTGAAACTTGTCAAAAACATCCAGCCTGCACCTAAGCCCTCTTTATTCTGTGAATGTAATTTGGTGAGGGTTTCCAAATTTTTCAGCAGGTCCATTTATCAAAACATCAGCATGTCAAGGTCCGTGGGGCTTTACAGACATCCAGACCTGGCTGGCCGGCCAGCCGCCCGTCTGCATGTGCCTTCTACACTGTGCTAACCCCAACCTTAACCCTAACCCTAATCCCTAATTCAGTCCCCTAAATCAGACAGGTAGTCGTGTGCAGATTTGAACTTTTTACTCCTCTGCCATCCAAGTTAATACATCCCCTGATATGAGCTGTAATTTAGGCAGCTCTACACATTGGGGGAAAGATGTACAGTTAGATTTTTAAAACGTTAAAACTTCCCACTCCGCGCGCCTCCCCACTTTCCTTAATGACTCCATTTGGAAGATGCTGCCCGGCTGAATGGTTAATGTGGGGGGCTAAGCGGACTGAAAGACATCTTGCTGCACCTCTGCTCGGTGCCCAGCACCGCGCACTAACGGGGAGTGGGCTCAGCCTTTGAAAGCAGAGGTGGCACATGGGGGGGGGGGGGGGCCCCTTTGTGTAAAAAAAAATTTCTTTTTAAAGGCAATTACCGGCAACATTATTTTGGTCTCTGCATAATTAAATGCATCTCTGTTTTCTCTCCCACCCTCCCTCCCTCTTTTTCAGACGGAGAATTATTCCATGGACTCCAGTTATGTAAATAGCAGAGCACACCTTATTAAAAGGTAGGTCTTGATTAGAAAATTAGGATAATTTCTTTTCACCCATTGTGATGTGAATTTGTTCTTCTGTATTTCCGAAGTCTGCGAACAGGTGAAACTCCTACATCATGCACAAGTCGCAGCTGATGTTTAAAAGAGTGAGCAAAAGCGGCTGCTACATTACTTATTATTGTCACGACGCTATCATGTACCCTTAATTACATAAGGCTTTATAGTAGCGCATAATATAACGTTTAAAGGAGGCCAGTTCTCGCTTAGCAGAGACTAAAATGGTTATTCTCTCTCATTTCCGACTTTTGACATAACTTCAAAATCTTAAACATCACAAAGCACGGATTTCCGCAGAGGATGAATAATTCCATAATAATTCCACCAATCCCACATATTCACACATTCATTTTGCATGCCAAAGAATTAAAAGAAACTTTTTTTGTTTGACTCCTTATGCATCTATGAAGAAGGGAAGAAGAAAAAATAAATAGTAAAAAACTCAGAAGTATCGGCACGTCACAGTGCTGCAGAGCCCAGGTACTGAAGAAGCTTCTTCCGAAACAAAGGGACTCTGTGAAGACAATGATTACATTAATGTCATCTTTCCACGGGCAGAATGCACAGCGAACAAGGGCCTCCTTTGAAAGCTCAGGCGGGCAGGGGGGGCTGCTGGGTCGGAATCCTTGGAAGGGAACGCCACGGCGGCGCAGCGCTGGCTGATGAATGCCCCTCTTCCCATGACTCCCCTTCCAGTGCCTGTGGCAGAATCGGCACCGGGCCCCTAACTGGTCATTTTACCTGCAGCTCCGGAGACTCTCTGCCCGCCTTTATGCGAGTGCATCCTGCGTGTGTGTGCATGTCTCTGTTGCCATTACAGCTATTTCCCCTCAGAAAGAATTCCTGTGTTTATGTAAACAAAGAGACAAAGAACACTGAAGTGTGGAAAGTGTAGTACAAAGGACCGGGGGAGGGGGCAGCGCATAGCCTGTGGTACGGACAGGTGCAATTACACTGATAACATCACAGGGCACCATGACGGTCACTGCGGGCAAAGCACAGAGAGCTCGGAACAAAGGAGCAGGGCTTTCCTGGTGGCGGGGGAGGGGAAGGCCTCATCTTACAAAAGCTGTAAAAGACGCGCCCCGAATACGGCCCCCCAAATCTCTCCCACGCCTCGTGTGTCCCTGTGTGTGCGTGGGGCGGCGCTTCGGCTTTGGGTTCCCGGTCGCAGCCAGCGCTGCTGCTTAAGGGCGACCTGCTCACGTTACTGCCCTTGAAATGGACAGATCCGAGTTTGCCCCATTAGAGGCTCTCAGAGAACCTCTCCTGTTTCACTGGAACGAAAAAAGAAGAATAAACAGATATAAAGCGGAGAAATCAAAGGAGCCAATCTTCCCTTTAGCTGTCCTCCTTCTATCCCTTGAAAGAGTCGGGACCCTCTGCTCCCCAAAGCCCCCTCCCTTAAGCATCGGAACAGCAGGCCTACATAGAAAGGGGATGCCTTTATCATACACGCGGGGTGCAGCTGGGCCAGATCAGGTGGCTTGTCTGGCACTTGTCCTCCTGTTACTCACACTAAAGATTCACTTCTAACAGCCTTTAGGAGAGCTATAAATCTAAGAGAGGAACGAGGGATGTGGGAAATGGAGGAGGGCGGGAAAGAGGCAGATCTGACGGAAACCGACGCCGCAGTAAATCACCATTTATCCCCCCCCGCATCTTTCCAGCACATCGACATTCAAGGACTTGGAAGGGAACAGCCTGAAGGACAGCGGGCATGAAGAGAGCGACCAGACGGACAGCGAGCACGACGTCCAGAGGGGCCTGTACGCTGACACGGCCGTCAATGACGTGCTGAACATGAGCCTGCCACCAGGGGGCAGCCAGCTACCCGACCAAGGTAGGACATCAAGGCAGCTGGCATGGCAGCAATGGCTGCTCTGGATCGAACAAGGGGTGATGCCATCGTAAAATCTATATTTGGTCTGTTCTTCAAACCTTGTTGAGGGAGTTGTTAAATAGGGCGTATATGCTGAGGTTTTTGGCAGAGTGGCTATGGAGAGAGGTCGTTTTGCATTCGAACTGGGCCGCTTTGAAAAAACAACTGCTGGAACAATGAGCGAGGTCTCGATAGCAGTGAGAAACCTCTTCAAAGCTGCACACACTCCACACGCTACCTGTGGATTTCACTGGATGACGTACAACATTCCTGGCTTGCGAAAAGTGGTACTGCACTCGGACACGGAAAAGGGAGGCTCCTGCGGGGGGTGCTGACACACATCATCCGAGCTAGTGATCCAATGAGCACTAAAGTGGGGAGAGGCGAAGCCAGCAAATAGGCATTTTTGCCTGGGTAATTTGAACCAGTGGAATCCTCAACCACTCAATAAAGGGGACGGGATCCATCCTTCTCAGCCAAGGCTCCTGCTATCTTTACTGTTTGCTTGTTTTGCTTAATGCTTATGTTTGACATACAGCTCGACAACCCTACAGATGAAAAGAAAAAAAGATTCACAACAAGCACTTAAATTCTCTCAGACACACGCTGAGCTCTGTTGACTCCCCACAGAATCTTTTTTAACCTTCAGGTCTGTTTTCTGATCCACTTGGTTGAAATCAGCCTTTTTCGCTCACTCTGAAATTCACATGAAAATCAGGTCGTGGGTGCTTCTGCCTGGCAGCCTGTAGCCCTCCAACATGTTAATTTCATGCTGATTTTTAAGATGCGGGTTCTCTTGACGTTACTGAAGAAAGGGGAGCTGAATGACTGAAATGTGACAGAAAGAGGAAAAGTAGCACTTGAAGGTGCAAAAAACACACGATTGGCAGGACTGAGAAGAAGATTCCTGCAGCACGAGCTGAAAGAGTGAGAGGCTGGCAGACACAAGCAGATGTAATTAACGCTGGAGCTCAATGCCTAATAGATGGGGGACTTTCCTACATATCAGACCGTTGTATGACCACATGGGTCATATACCAGGAAGACTGCTATCAAGTCCCCCAAAACACAGACCACCCGTGACCTTAGAGTCCCCTACTGTCAGCATGGACATTGTGTGGCAGAGGGACACACGTGGACGCCGAGGTGGACCGGGCGCTGGACGGGGCAGAGCATCGAATGGCTATTATAATGTAACGGGGAGGTAGCAGTGAACACGCAGCTTAGTGACCTCCCCACATCATCTCAGCACTGGGGGAAAGCTGCTGTAAACACAGTACCCAAGTACAAGCCTAGCAGCCAGGGGAACTCATTAGGGGCAATTAGGAAAAGCGAGGCGGTTGTTCACTAACGAGATGGAGGACGTATGGCCTAAGAAACCCCGGTTGCGCCTGTTTTAGCGGTGAGAGCCCGCAGCCGCGGGGCCGCCGCACACAGCTGCGAGTGCCGTTCCCCGCTCCTGTTTTGGCGGTGAGAGCCCACAGCCGCGGGGCCGGCGCACACAGCTGCGAGTGCCGTTCCCCGCGCCTGTTTTGGCGGTGAGAGCCCGCAGCCGCGGGGCCGCCGCATGCAGCTGCGAGTGCCGTTCCCCGCGCCTGTTTTGGCGGTGAGAGCCCGCAGCCGTGGGGCCGCCGCACGCAGCTGCGAGTGCCTCTTTTGTCTTGCCTCACATTCCCATCGCGCTGTTTTGTCAACAGGAACCAAATGTGCACGATTAGCAGGTTCTGTTTCTCCAACTGAAAAAAGCACACGGTCCAGACCAAAGCACGCATCCCCCCCCCCTCCCCGCTTGCCTCTCCTGGTTTTTCAGCGTAATCTGCAGCCGCGCTCAGCCTGCGCCATAACGGAAACCGGTAATAATTATTAAATGCATTGACCGAAGGCCCTTGCACTTGCAGAAATGTAATAACATGACAAATGGAACCGTTGTCCCATTACCGGCTCAATGCTCTAATTATGAAGTTAAAGGGTGTGATGGGCTGGTTAGGCTGGTACAGGCGGGGGGGGGGGGGGGGGGGGGGGGGGCGTCCTCGCCTCCCACAGCCTAAGCAGACGGGAGGGAATTCCAGAAACACTCACTCACCCCCACCCCAGCCCCCCCTGAACAGGAGACTGTGATTGGCACGGTGGCAACAATCTGAGAATCCCTCAGCGTTCCCTGCGGGGCGCAGTGGGGGTGGGCTACAGCAGGAGTATCTGGAGTTTCTGCTTCGACACCAAAGCCACTCGTCTTGGATTTCACCGGCACGCACACGCACAGACGCACACACGCACACGCAAACTCTCACACACACACACACACACGTGCGCACACACAGACACACGCACACACACATACGCACGCACGCCAGGGGGTGGCAGAGGCACTCACCCACGATCTGGCCCCGCACAGTGTCGTTGTCGTTGGGGCCCAGCTTGTTAAGGTCGAGTCTCTGATCTGCCAATCAGAAAACCACCGTTAGCAGCTGCGACGGCATGCGGCCGCCGCAGCACCGCAGGTACCGCATTCCCCCGCGCCGTCTGGCCCGGCTGGCACCCGATCGGCATGCAGGAAACGAAAGAAGCCGCAGTTCTGTCTGCGGTGAGCGTGGGAGCAGCATGGCTGCTGTCCTTGTACCCGCGTTAGTGGCACCTGCCCGAACTTCAATTCAATTCAGTTTATTTTTATGTAGCGCCCCTTATGTAGCGTCCCAGAGTGCTTTACTTGGGCATGTTAGAACTTCCCTACGCTCCCCATGCTCTGCCGTGTCCTAGGCCGCTGGCTGGGGGGGGGGTGGGGGGCGCAATTTAGGGGCACATCCACTCGCCATCCGGCTGAGACACGGATCAAATGAGGAAGTGCATTTAGACTAAATAAGGACAGCCTAATGATTACAAGGCTGGAATTGGGGGGGGGGGGGCACAGAGCTAGCTGGAAATGAAAGCCAGCACCATAAAGCTATTAGCTACATGTGCTGGATTAATATGCGTGGCCGCTGCGTTTGTTTACCTCCGCAGTCTCGAGAACATTGCACATGACGGACTGTTCGCGACAAAGTGCTGTCAGACAGAAGGCCTGCTCCAGCCAGGTCCGACCCCCCGGCCGATCCCAGATCCCACACTACGGAACACTGAGACAAATTTACAAATTTAAATTTTTTTGGGCTGAATTCCCCATTAATGCCCCCCCATTCTCTACTTAATGATAGCCTATTTTTAATAAAAAGCAACTAAATAAATAAAAGCTTTAAAAGATTGGATTCGAACCCGACTCCATGTGCACCAGGCACCTGGTATAGATGGCAGGCGATGGATTAACATCTGGGGGAAATCTGGTGCTTCTTAAACAGGGAGAAACAGGCTTCACAGGGCCTGGCTGGGGGCCTCTTAGGGGCCCTTGTACCTCGGAGCCCCCACAGGCAGGTGGGGGACAGCGCGGCAGCCAAATCACACGGAAGGATACGGATGGGGGGGGGAGCGGGAACCAGAGACTTAACTGGGGAAATCTGGAATATGACTCCCTGACCCTGGTATAGACACTGAGTAAAATTCCACAGGCGGGACATTGGACAGCAGAGAGCAGCGAATTATGCAGCTAGACGGCATTTTCGGAGCTTTGTGGTGGCCAGAGGAATTTCCTCGAGGGACTGAACACGAGAGGAGCTGGAACGCCGATACTCCCGCGATGTCGCGTGACGACCGCCCGACTGGGCCCAGCCAGCCAGCCAGTCAGGCTGGCACCCAAGCAGGTCTGCAGATAAAGGCCAGCCGGCCAGATGGCAGCCAATCAATACGGCATAATGGCGGCCGGCCACTTTCTCTTTAATGCAAACCATTAAGTCGATTACAGAAATGGCAATGATCAAACATTTATGCACATGTCCAACTTCTCATCTCTAGTCATCAGTCAGGAGAGGCGAGGGGGGGCCCACGCCAGTCGCTCCCCAATCAGGCCGAGCTGAGGAGGTCAGGAGGTGGGGGGAGCGGGGACTCACAGCCAGTGTCTTTCAGGCGGTTTATGGCGCTGGACAGGAGCCGCACGCAGCCCAGGAAGCCAGCCCCCTGCTTCTTGTGGATCTTCTTGTGGTTCCACACGCTGATGGTGATGGAGTCGGACTTTCCTATGTACCTGGAAGGGAGGTGATCACCAGACAGTCAGGCCCCTGCGCCTGAGGATAGGGGGTGAAGGTCAAAGTGGAGCCTGACCAGCAGCTGCAGGTGGCCATTACAGCCTCCGAAAACACCGTACAATGCACACCAGGGTACAGATTTAGCACTATGACGCTGGATGGAAACGGCACGAAACAAGATACCTTTTCTTGTTTTTTGTTTTTTTCTGGCGGATTGGAAACTCATCAGAAACGGGTGGGAACATATTCGCGATCTGATTTACCCGGTTTTTGGTTTGAAACTGTAGCGTTTAACATGTAAATTGATTAAAAAAATAAGTAAAGTTAATTTATGTTTACTTTCACAAGTCCCATCCTAATCTCTTACTGACATGTCAAATATTAACCACGTCTGATGAGTAATTAATGAATAAGTAAATCACGAAATCTTAGCTACCATTTAGACACCACTAACACCTGAACACCCCCTACATTTACACCACAAGCCAATATTACCCATTACTTAGGCAGGTTTAACTAGGTACACATATACAACCTTTGAAACACGTATTCTTGCCAATCGTTCCAAGCGTAGGCAGGATTCCAATAAAGCCAATCAGTTGCTAACAAGTGACTAAACCCAGCAGACGAGCCTCTGTGTCAGTCAGGGAAATCCCTGAACCTCAGACAAGCATGTTTCCCAACATCCAAGGTGACGTTCCAATACACGCACACAGCACTGAGATTCATTTATACGCCCGCCTGTGGCTGAGGCTGGGAGGTCACAGTCTTGGCTGCAGTCTCCTGTCTCCTGAGGGATGCCGGGGCCCTTTGTGTGTGCGTGTGTGTGTGTGTGTGTGTGTGTGAGGGGGGGGGGGGGGGGGGGGGGTGTCTCTGTTTTTTTTGGTGGTTGGTGGGGGTGTTGGTGCGCTCGCCCTCAATACAAAGTGGTTCTTTTTTT
>JAODKM010000002.1:27192854-27203429 GCA_026780845.1 Petrocephalus sullivani | reverse complement strand
TCCCCTAAAAAAACTGCAATCCTCGCAATTATAAGATGAGTGAGAGTCAATCGCGAGCAGAACCGCAGGGGCAAACACACACACGTCGAAGTTTGCTGGGGGGCAGAAGAGGGCCCTGGGAGGGGGGGGGGGGGGGGGGGGGAAAAATGGCTGATAACAGTGAAGTCAGTGAAAAATTCAGCTGAATTAATACTGTATGTAAATTGTGAAGCTTCATTACATGCTTTTGTGGCTAGCTTCCTCCAGATGGGGTCAAAGGTCAGAGAGATACTGATGAGTGTCAGGTCATTACCCTAGACTTATTCCGACACAGGGCTAGACCACCACCCCCCAGGGTCTCTACACTGCCCATCTCCCCATCCGGCCTGTTGCTGTGGCACAGTGTCGCTGAGTACCCAGCCGGGAGGTCCCCGCCGCTCCTGGCACGTTAAGGGTGCGGGGAGAGTGGATGGCATTGCCTGCACTGGTAACTCGCCCCAGATTCAGAGTGTTTGTTTTCTGGCCTCTGATCTGTTAATGAAAGTGCTGACAGGTTTCGAATTCAGGACAGCCGTAGAAACCAGGTTGTGCAGACAGCCTCTGAGAAAGTGGGGTGGGGGGGGGTCTCTCTGACAGGCACGACAGTTTTTTCCCCTCTTGGTGTAAAATCACAGAATCTGTCTGAAATATACAATTGCATGTTGTTGAATTAAACATCAAAGTCCCACTTCAGCATTTCTGCATAAATAACCCGGATATACCTGCTGTCTGCTGATCTCTTTAATTAAAAGCCAGACATCAGGATAATCTATTCTTACATTTATTCGCTTAGTCAGATGCAGAACCTGTTCTAAGAGAGCTGCCCCAGCAAAACAACCTGGAAACAATAGGCTACTGAGTGTATGTGACAGAACAAACAGGCGCACTGCGTTATTCAGAGAGTCCGGCTGAATCGCGCCACGGGAAAATGAAGTGATAGTCAAAACAAGATAGCTCGCACAAAACGCTTAATTAAGTGGCATCCCTCTCCAATTCTGCCATATTTCATTAACAGGAGTCAGGAGGATATTCTGGATCAATGCTTCCGCAGCGCCGTTTCCTTCTCACACTCACCCAGTCGGGTGCAATCCTTCCATCCGATAGATAAATGTAAATGGCCCACTTATTATCCATCCACTTATTCTTCTGTTCCAACGGTATTTCTCCATTTCGTGTGGTATCAGCATTTTGTCTGCTTCGTGTCAATATCCTTTGGGTTTTTAAATATTCTCCTATCAGGACTCATTATTCCTACCTTTTTCCTCCAGGCTAAGAAAAAAGCGTACACCCTATGGCAACCACTGTCCACAGTTTATTTCCCCGTCTAGTTGCCTCAAGGTGTCTCCAGGTAATTATTGGTTTAAGCCCCGAGCAGATCCTTTCAGTCAGTTGGACCGTTAAAGGTCTGGCTGTAAGAATAAGCCAGCTGGAGCCCATGGCTCTCCCAAGAGCCCGTCCACCTTCCTCCCGGGGCCGTGACCCGCATCGAGCTTCGACGACCCGAGTGCGCCCGTGCCGGTCGCCGACGTGGCTGCCTATCTGCACATTTCCCTCCCAGGGCACATGGCATCGGGAAATAAGGATGTTTCCATTACAGAGGTACTGATCCAAATCTTGGTGGAGGATTTTTTAAAAGACAATCCTCTAACAGTTCATAGCAATAAAATACCACGTGGAACCCAGTTACTTATTCATGAATCAGTTACATCAAGGTGTGTTAATAATTCCCTAGGAAATAGGCCGAACTGAAATTGTTGTAGAGTATAAATGCCGTATAACTCATGGTGGGCAGGAATACTGTGCAATCAAGTTCATCCTGAACAAAATGAGAGCGGCTCACAGCTGATAACGGGTGGGCAGAGGAACTGAGGGGTAAAAAAGGCAGAAGAAAAGGGAATTCCTTCCCGAGCTTGCTGAGTATATCTGTGAGGGTCGGGGTGTGAGGGTTAGGGTTAAAGTGGCCCGACAGTGCATACGAGACACGCTAATGCCGTGTTGGGGGCGGGCCCCTTGCCAATACATCTGTCAGGGCATGCTCAGACCGTCCAGAGGGGCCTGACCTCCCCCTCTTCCAGTGTCATATGCAAGTGTTGAAGCCCATAGGCCAGAGATCTCAAGGGGGTAGAACTGGGGGTATTCATCAGGGCATCTGTAGGGTAGCGTAGCCGCAGCCTGCAGCCTGCAGCCCGGCCCCATGACACGCTTTAATTGCGCAGCAAATTTCCAGTCAGCAGAACCTTGGTCCGTACTCCCTTGGGAGGCTTTGGCTCTGGTGCACGTGCGACGGGCTCTTTTTCCTCCCTGTGGTGGTCAGCTCACCAACTAGGCCTGGCACGGGGCCCACAGTCCTAATAGAGGGTGCCGGGATGTCCTCTCTGCCACCATGCTGCCATGAGGGCTGTCGCTAGTTAGCTACTGAGATCTCCTCTCCCAGCAGAGCCGTGACGACATGCCGGAAGGGTGCCCAAGCCACTGGGAGCTCATACCCTCCCCACAACTTCCCCTGTTTGCTTGGAATGGGCTAGTCTGGACAGGCTGGAACTGCCCGAGCCCGGCTCTTATTACTTGGATCCCTGGGTAACTGACATGAAGCGGCCATTCCCCTGGGCCCGGCGGGTCCTGACGGGGCCTGGCGGGCTTCCCGCAGCAAGCCACAGTGAAGCTCCATTAACTCGAGGCGCGTCTCCCCTCTCGCAGCGAGCTGGCTCACTTAATCATGGCTCGCCCATGCAAAACCCTGCTGCAAGCCAGCAGAAAACCAACAGTGCTCGCACTGAACCATTGTTTAGTAATCACTTGACTTTAATATAATATGAACGCTGTGTGTGTTTGTGTACACGCGCGTCAGCCAGGGTGGAAGAGAGCAGAGCTCTGCAGAATGCAGTGGTTCAGGGCAGCTTGGGGGGAGCTTCACTGGGGGGGAGAGGGGTTTGGATGGGGTAAAGCGCAGACACTGCCATCTCCTGACAAGCGGTTCTCGCCCGTAGTTTTCTGCCCGGAATACAACGAGACATTTATTACTGCAGCTGACCTGAGAGAACACGTCCCTTCGGCGAGGCGCTGTGCATCCACACATGCACACACACATACCATTCACCCCCCCACCACATGCCCAGAAATGGCTGCCACCCCCCCACGGCTCCTCTCCCTCTCATAGCTGCCGCACTGCCCGTCTTTCGTGATTAGGGCAGACAGAGAGAATCCCGCCTTAGGCAGCTGGTGTTTCCACATCCTGCTACGCTCATATTTATCCAGTAAGGCTGATTTATGCCCCCCCCCCCCATTCCACCGTCCTGGACAGGGACAGCACACACACACACACACACACAC
The DNA here is from genome assembly GCA_026780845.1 of Petrocephalus sullivani. NCBI lineage: Eukaryota > Metazoa > Chordata > Actinopteri > Osteoglossiformes > Mormyridae > Petrocephalus > Petrocephalus sullivani. The sequence continues at coordinate 27,200,081 of JAODKM010000002.1, read as the reverse complement.
ACACACACACACCACACGCAGATTATGGCCGCCATGGTCCCACGCGTGCCGATCAGCATGAGTCGCGATACACCCCCATTCTTTTTTATGTCTCCTGCGTGCTTGTGGGCCCCTCCCTCCCCAAAATGTCAGCTTATCAGTGACCCCATGCATCTTCACACAGCAATATGTGGCCTTTTGTCTGAGATAGATGAAGCAGCGTCAGGGGACTCAGGGAAGCCCGTTTCCATGCGAGGTCTGTGTGTTTCGTGCAGGGCCTGTGTGTTTCGTGCAGGGCCTGACTGTTTCCAGCGGGGCCTGTGTATTCCATGCAGGGTCTGTGTATTCCATGCAGGGTCTGTGTGTTCCAAGCGGGGGCCTGTGTGTTCCGTGCAGGGGCCTGTGTGTTCCGTGTGGGGGCCTGTGTGATTCCTGCTGCAGGGGGCCTGTGTGTTTTGTGCTGGGGCCTGTGTGTTTCCTGTTACGGGGGCCTGTGTTTTTCCTGCGAGGCCTGTGTCCACCTGTCCTGATTGCCCCCACATCCGTCATTATAAATTTCCGGGCACTGTGGCTTCACGCTGCCCCGTCCATGGCTCAACCCCTGGAAATGCTCCTTTATTTTCTGTTTGTATTCTGTCCCGTTTGTTATGGAAAGATGGAATTTGGCTGCTCTGTCCTCCAGGCAGCCAATTAACCTTTATGATTCCAGTTACTCCCCACAGCCCCTTGAAAAGGAGGATGAAAAGCGGATGGGAGGGGCTGGCTCTTTCGTCCCGTGGTTTAGAGGGAAGGTGCACTATTTTATTCGGTATATATTTTTTAATGATACGGCCTTCGGCGCGCAGTCCCCATTAAGGCTGAGGCTGGACAGCGGAGATGGAAAACGAGGTCTGAAGGGTCAACAGGGAGGCCGGGGGTGGGGGACAAACAAGCTGGTCAAACAGTGGTGTGCGGCGGACGCCGGCCCTTATTCCTGGCACCATAAATAAAGAGCAGAAAAGAAATCCGTCTACATTGGAGGTTTAGTCTCGCTGGGACGTGGTGATATATGACAAGCTATGTGGCCTGAACGGCGTGATCAAATACAAAAAACAAACAAACAAACAAACAAACAAAAAACTGGTCTGTCTGTCTGTCTATCTTAGTGGTTCTCAGACTGGACCCAGGGGAGAGCTGCATGTGCTGGCTTTCATTCCAAGCAACCTCTTAATTAATGAGCTATAACTGGGCTAAACAGAATTATGATCTATATGTAGCAGCTATTAACATTTACAGTCAACAGATGCTTTCATACGCAATAGGCAGATGTACGAAGCAAATTATTCAAATTATTTTTTTTAATTTGTAGAATATAAATGTAGATCAACCAATCATTCAATTGCAGCAGTAATTTACATAAATAAATAGATGGAAATTTGTGCTCTTTCTTAAGGCTTAAACAATTAGGCCTATTTTGTTCTAGCGCCCTAACATATAAGGCATGCATGGTAAGTTTGGCGCACAGGAATGAGCCCCCTTATAAATTAGGGGTTCAGTGGGGTTGGAGATGCATTTCCCAGCTTCCCCTGAAATGTCACCTGCTCCTCCACTCAACACTGTGACTGCTTGTACTTCTTGAGTTTGAACTGCAGAAGGCTAAGAAAGCCCCCCCCCCCCGCTGCCCCACCTGGCCTACCAGTAGAGGTATCTCCCAATCTGCCCACGGAGAGGGACATGGGCAGGAACTGGCTCAGTCCCACAAGGGGGTACTATTGTAAGCCTGGCTCTGTCCTGCCTGCTCGAGGCCCTGTAAGATCAGAGCCCAGCATGTAACAGGCATCTGCGGGTTCCTTACACAAGCCCCACCCACCACAGGCATGCAATCTTAGGCTCCACCTCTTTGGCTCAGCCAGGCTGGCTATGTAAGATAGAAAGCACTTCAGGTATTTATGTTCTAACCTAAGCTTCCTTCCTTACAGGCAGGCACACATCTTTTGGGGTCTGCTTATAATGCCTGATGCTTTGTAAATTAATATTAACTTAATTTCTAAAAGCAAATTAAATAAAAAATTACATAAAATTATCTTCCTGACAACACACACACAATGGCTCTCCGTGTCACCGTGACAACACCTCCCCCATGCTGCCACCCCTCTCCTACCCCATCTGCCCCCATCTGCTCTGCCAGGCCTCCACCGCACTGCCCCCAGGCCTCGCACAAGTGCTCTCCATTAGGCCCGAACGGTCCCGACAACGTACCCGAGCTGACACAAACCATTAGGTTTGACCAAGCAGACCGGTATGCAGAAACCTGCGGGAGACACAGACCCACTGCAATTTAAGTTTTTGTCTCTGTAATAGGCTTCTTCGCGCTCAGTTCCTGCCATGTGGTTTACTTCCTTACTAATTAACTATATAAGGTGTGGTTGGCCTGTGAATGGTTTCTGCACCATCCTGTGCTGGGCAGTTGCCTATGTAACACGTATTGGCACAGTGGAGGAGCAGCTTCAGCGCGGCACGCCCTGCTCGCAGAAGCCCGCAGCAGACATGCGCGTTGTTTCTCAGACCTGACGGTGCCTTATGATGTCTTGGGCTCGGTTCTGATGAATCTGACTGGTTCTTGTGCGGCGCCTCTCACAGACGTCTCAGACTCTCGGGGGTCTTCATCGTTACCACTCTGGCTGGATGAGGGCTTACTCAGAAAGGGGACAGATGGACAGATCCAGCTCTGATTAGTGAAACTCAAATGCGACGAATCATTATTTTAACGATGTGGTGCCTAATGGGAATAATAACCGGGTGGCGTAACAATGCTATGAATGAGACATGCTTTTTACATTTTAAGACAAACTGCAATGTGACTGTGACATATATTTCGGGTTAACAGAAGGCTATTATGGGCGTTACTGGACTGAAGACACATTGGATTCAGAAGATACTGAAGATACATTACACTCGGACTGAAGATGCATTACATTCGTACTGAAGATACATTACATTTGGAAGGCCACAGACAGACAGACCTTATTAATCAATCCCGGGGACCTCAGGAAAGGATTACCAGGCATACTGGATCTTGAAATTAGACTGCACATGGGGAGTAGTTAACATGCACTGGTGTCTCCCTAGGAAATATTTACATTGTCAGGGCTCACCAGCAGACTTCCAAACAACAAACAACAAATAAATCCTCAGCTGAACAAACACATCACTGGGCTGCCCTAACTAATACCTCAATTCTGGAACCGCTGACAAAAATTGTGTGGCTTGCAGAAGCCTCTCACCCCCAAAGAAGGCCCTGCCCCCCCTCTTACCCGAAAGCCCAGATCCTTCCTTCTCAGATGCAATTTGCTGTCTACTCAGTCTCGCTTGCTCTCTGGACTCAGGGGGTTTAACAGCAAATTAGCTGGGTAGTTCAGCCAGGCTTAAGCACAGAACACTGCATTGTCCACAGTGACTTGAACATTTCCTCTATGATGAATGATGAGGACACACAGAATCTGGATGGTTATGGTGAGTGTGTGTGTGACTGCCCTCCAGAACCAGTCGCTTTACATAAAGCGAAGTCTGAGTTTGTGACTGTCCTTCAAAGCGGTGGGCGGGGTGGCCAGTGGATTCCAAATGGCACATCTGTGCCCCCCCACTCTCTGGCCATGGTTCTGGCCAAGCCCTGGGTAAATACAGCAAACCCTCTGTCACCTCCGCCCAGAGCCTGGTCTAATGCTGCAGATGATCTCAGTCTATTGTGTGGAACACACTCAAACTGACAGTCTTTTTTTTCCATTTTGCCTGCTGCAAAAATGTCGTTTTTGACAACTTTAAGCCCAAAGTCTCAGAGCAATTCGCCGAGCAGTGTTTCTTAAGCTGCAGTTCCTTTTACTGATGACAAAAATTGACTTCTGATGTAGTGTTGACAGCTGCCTTTGAGTGAAATAAAATTAGTGCTCAGACTGTATGAGCGGCCTGCTGGCGTGTGCCATTATATCAAGTGACACGTGATCGGAATGCCACCAGCTCACAGGCCAGAATATATTCTGTTACAGTTTTCCGCAATGACAGTCAAGTTTATGAGTCGACATTCCATTTCGCCATGTTTCTTTTGTTTGTGTTGGCTAACGTAACTGAAAAATAGCTGCTACATTTTTTTTATAGACACCAATTCAGAAATTCAATGTTTAACGGGAACACACTATTCAGTGGTGGCACTGAGTGCAGCGAGTGGCTATACAGTAAATCTGCCATGATTTATATCAGCTTTTAGACTAATTAATGAACCCATTATTGTAAAGAAAGGGTGTTGCGGAGTCTACCAGCTATATAAGTTACCCTGTCGGCTTGCGTTATGTTTAAAGTAACCATGGAATGACTTTATCGAAGCGAGGTGCTGTCAGATGCACTCTGCAGTGCTTAGGAGAGAGGACAGTCAATCATGTCCTGGTAAATTGACTGGTACCAGTGCTAAGAACACTTGATTTACCATCTGTAGCACATCCAGCACCAGGCTGCTGAGTGACTGTGATTCTTTCTATAATTAATATCCTGCTTCAGGGAGCTGGTTGGGTCAAGTGTGAGAAGAAACAGCCTCGTTCTCCCTGTGACACGCATATATTCTGTGCGTGTTTTGTATGATGGGGAGACGATGAGATGGAAAGCTAGCTGATGGGCTCGTGCATTTGGGGCTAATGAGTGTGAGGGCTCAGTGGGGGGTCTCCCCGGCTGTTTGTGCAAACACCATCGTACTCCATCATGTGACTCCCACGGGACCCTACGCCCCGGGCTGATTAATGCCGATGCACCTGGCAGGGGTGGCAGCCAAGTTGGGACCTCCCTAGTGGCAGGGAAGGGGTGGGGGACAGAGGTGGCAGTACAGAGCTGGCCCTGAGCAGAGGCAGACTAGGCCAGCCTGTTCCCTATGCCCCCGGAGTGTGACTTAAGCCATTTCCATTCACAACATTGCTCTCCAGCTGCAGCCACTAACAACTGGGCTGTTGTGGATAAGCGTCGTTCAGCTGATCAGGCAGTATACATCTGGCAGAAGAAGGGAATCAATACTGCAAGCAATTAGCAAACAATCTGAGCGGCTCCTCATGGAAAATACACAGGAATACGCGCACACACAGTGCTCAAACATAAAAGAAACGCACAGTAGGATGAGTCAAAATTTGCATAATTCATTTACTAAAGAAATAACTGCACTAAATGCAGGATTAAAACTCCCACTGATTAATTAAATCTCATTGGCATCTCCAGCAGTGGGGTATGGCACGGAAAGGTAAAGATACCGGCACATCCCGAGAGTCTGTAGAGGATTCCAGGAGCTGCTGGCTGCAAGACACTGCCTCTAGGTTCAGCTTGTATCTTTTGAATCAGGCAAATCAGTTTAAAAAGCATCGCTTCTCCACCTGTGCCTGTAAGGGATCAGATCGGATAGGGTTGGAAAAGACAGACAGACATACAGACAGAAAGATGGCTACAAAATGCCTCTTGACTAAAAATAGGAAAAAAATGTTTTCAGTTCCCCAGTATGGAATAAGAAATTCCTCCTCCGCGAGTTTTCCATCACAACAGCCATGAGGATTTAGATCTCCATTAAAAGTCACCCTAAGAAATTGCTCGGACATGTTTCTGCTCCCAAGCCCTCCCCCATGCTGCATTTATTTGAGATACGTCTTGACAAGTGTGCATGCATCCATTTCCAAGAGCGCCCCGTGCCACTTGCTACTTATGACCCCACTTGGCTACCGTAGTGCTCATGTTGCCTCTGTCAATTAGCCTGCTACAGAAAATGCTAACATAGTAGATTCTACTCGGCTGGAAACGGGCTATAGAGCCATGAAGCAAGGAGCAAGGAACTAAGGGATTCTCTGTTTGCCTCAGCGTTCCCTTCCTTTTAGCCGCCGTTACACCAGCAGCATGTGCAGGGCCTGTTCTATGCCATAGTGTGCCCCTTCAAAAGCGAAGCGTGCTCTCTACAGATGGAGCCCTCGCAGAGAGAGATCCTAACAGCATGTGAGGGGCCAGTCCCTCTCCCTGGACTCCCATGGCTTGGTGGGAGACAATAACGGCACAAACAGACTGGTGCTGGAAAGCACGGTAAAGCCTGGTCAAACCCGATCGGTATTTAGACATGCACCATTATCTACTGCTTGTTACCTTTCATTAACTGCTGAGAGGAGAGGGCAGAAGGAAACTCATACAGAGGCAAATGCAGACTACAGTGATGGCCTCAGCTTGGAAGCCTATAATTAAACACAAATGTTTGTCCATTAGTGCACCTCAGGCAGCCTGATAGTTCGTACTGCCCACTTGTTAAAATGAGAGGCACTGGTGACCCTGTACTGACTGTAAGGTTGCTGCTAGCTCTCATCCTCAGCATCCGGCTACTAGGAACTGTCAGCCATACATGTTAGTCCATACATGCAACCATACATGTTAGTCACAGAGTTAATTTGATAGGGAATCAGCCCCATTGCTGATAATAAAACACACTCTGCCCCTCCCCCCAGGATGCTGATGAGAGCTGATGGGGGGGGGGCATTTAAAACATGTCATATTGTTTCATTTTCCATTTTTCATTTGGTCCAAATCCAGCAGTTCCCAAAGACCACACCATTGTGTCATCTAACATAATACATTCGTTGCAGTCTCTATTAACGAATGGCATGAATTACACTAATTTGATTAATGCTACACTCCCCTTTTGGAATGCATGTTGTATCCCCTCTGCTGTCAGCACTAATCTGAGCCATACAGGAATTCATCGATATCCAAACCGCCGATGTTAAGCCTTTTCGGACGTGAAAGCAGAGTTCTCCAAGGCTATAGCAAGCTTGGCAAAGGCACAGAGATTACCAGGAGAAAAGGTGCCAGGAAAATGTAGCCCTGCTTTGTCTGGAGAGCCAGAAGTACAGCAGGTCATCGGCTGCCATCCCAACAAGTGGAATATGGAGATCAGAGAGGATGTTACAGAAGTGCCTGCTAATGAGATTAGCTCCCTTACAAAACAATAATTAATGACTAAGGACTGTACATGGAGTACTACTAAGTTACTCTTACAACTACCACAGCTCAAAAGGTAACATACATTACAATGCAAGGACACAAGCCGGATGGTCGAACCGTAGGATTTGGGATTTGATTCTCCTGAAAAGCAAAAGTCCACATCCGACCCGACCCAGAGGTTCTCTGTGATAGCGGCACCACCGACAGGCAGGCTTCCAACTGCACCCCCACTCACATCCGACCCGACCCAGAGGTTCTCTGTGACAG
>JAODKM010000002.1:27172220-27192754 GCA_026780845.1 Petrocephalus sullivani | reverse complement strand
CCCCACTCACATCCGACCCGACCCAGAGGTTCTCTGTGACAGCGGCACCACCGACAGGCAGGCTTCAAACTGCACCCACACCCACATCCGACCCGACCCAGAGGTTCTCCGTGATAGCGGCACCACCGACAGGCAGGCTTCAAACTGCACCCACACTCACATCCGGCTGGATTCCTTTGAACACAGATTCAGATTAAACCGGCACATTTCTAATGCATCAGCTGTGTTGAGGGACTTGGATCATCATTCCCTCCAAACTGTTATTTAATTTCAAAATTCAAAATACAGCTTCCGCCTCCCAATGGAGCTGAATCTGTAATAAGCTATTAAATTCTAGATAGGAAACGTTCCCACCAATATGGGGCTCTATGTGGTATTTTACACCTGTTCCTTGAAACGACTGGCTAGCTTATTTACCCAATCATTTTCAAAGGGCGATCTCAGTAGGGGGCGTCTTCCCAGTCACACTCTGCTCCGGACTGTTTCAAGCACCAGCGTTTAATTGCTTCATTTGAGAGTATTAAGTTCCTGCCTTTTCAGAAAGAGATGGAAAATGCTTGCTTTCTTAATGTAATGGGGCAGGCAGGCTGCTGGTTGTTATTTCACTTTCTTATGTGGGTACTGGGAACCATTGTAAGTAACATCTGTGTGCCGCACACAGCGAGCGGAGACAAGACAGGGAGCAGACACTCCGCTGACGTCTCGCTTTCAGAGCCATGTCATTTATGACTGAATCGCTCCCCAGGAGACCCCACGTCGGGGGGGTGGGGGGTGGGAGGCCATTCACCGAGAGCTCGTTTCCTTCCCAGAGTGCCGTGCAGCGAGGGGGGACAGCTTTTTGTGCGCTCTCAAAGTGTTTCTTCGCAGAACTTCCGACATGAACATTTGATAGGAATCTATTGAGAGCAAAACTGCGTTTTTCACAACCGAACTCAGATTTATTCCTTGAAAAATAGAGAACCGTCGATTTGATTGAAGTAATCTGGGTGGGGGGGGTGTGAAGGGGAGAGGTGGCAAATCTTTTTGCAATGGCAGGTGTGGTAGCCGGTGACGGCATGCGCGTGCGTGTGTGACTAGTTGCTATGGTGATAACACAGACTAGCGGTGATGATAAGCCATTTCAAGATGTGGACTCAGGGGGGCTGGTAATTACGGACTAAAATTGAGCCACTTTAGCACTGTGGTCATTTTATTTCCTTTCTTTCCTATAGCTGTCCCTGCCACTCTGGTGCACGCCCATGCATCCATGAATGCAGCACATGCTCCAGACTGCATCTAGGACATCCTGGGGAGCTAAACATCTAGGCCTTGAATAAAACATTAGTGAAGAAACAAGTGCCAGCTATGCGATCCCTAACCCCATGCCCAGAGCCCACCTGCTGAAGAACATCCAGCCTGACTGTGTGTGATATCGCTGTGGCTGATGCATCGGCGTGCAGGGGAAGTCATGCCAGGACATGGCAGCTTCCTAAAGTGAACTTTTATTAACTGAAACTCGACAAGCCAATCAGCATGCAGCCAGGGTCTCTCTCACCCCCCAACAGCGGTCTGGAGGTAACTGAGGGTTTTCCATTGGTCACAAGATGTGAGACCCTGCCTCACCATGAATGTCCCCACCACAACACAGCAGATATGGCTATAACCATGTTAAATATGTACAGTCATTATTTAATGTACAATAAATCTGACAGAAATTATTCTAAACTAACTACAGCTAAAATCTGGTGAAATTCAAAGAAAAAAACACAGGCAGGCATTAAAGAAATGACCCAAACCTGGTTGCTTGTGGAAGAGTACAACAGGGAGTACTTATTATAAAAGGTGGTCTGCCTGGACTGGTATGAATCTTGAGATGTGATTGAATGTTTTTTGTACAACACAGTTCCCAAGTCGCTCTTTTGATACAGCTTGCCAAGCTGTGGAATGCATACAGCTAGGGTGAAATTTACAAATGTTTTCATAAAAACACACTGGCGTATTGGTCTTAGAGGTTATGCGTCCAGGTAGCAGTAACTCTCTCCCGGCACACTGTTAAAAGGGGGCTTTACAGGGAATTATGAAATCTTCCCACGTGAAATAATGGAGACAACAGGAAGGCCGACAGCTCTTTGAGTCGACAGAGAGAGAGCCTGGCTTTATGTTGTTCTAATGATACAAAAGCACCTGGAAAGGCCGTCCCCCGCACAGCAGAAAGGATGACTGCACATCGCAAAACAGACGCTGACAAATCTTTCCTCATGACGGCGTTAAAACAGCGTTACATATTTATAATTCTGCCAGATATCACAGGGGAGAGCGGGCAGCTGTCCCGCCACGTTACCGTTTCGCCCCCCCCCTCCCACTATAACGTCTGATTTCTCCCGCTTAAGCTCCTTGCCTTTTATCGCGCCTACACGCAAAAAACCAATTACGTCTGAAAACAGACTTCTGATTTAACAACTTGCCGTTTGATTGGTTTATGAAGGGTCCTCCCACACAACTGTCACACAGAGGTCATACAACAGCAGCACACAAGGCAGCCACTCCGTGCACCAGATGCACGTAAAGAGCAGGGCTCTGCTGCTCACGCCACAGAAAGCGTGGACCCCTTCACTGCTGTTGTAAAGGGCACTGAACTATCAGAGGTAGACTTTGAAAAAGAAGTTCAAATTAGTCTCAGCAAGACCATCGGAGGTAGTATTTAACTGGCGGGTGTTACAGTCTGCTTTCTGCCCACTTTCATCCACAGAGGGCGTCGAAAGTTTCCACTGCCAGGACGAATGCCGCATCCTGGGCCATTCGGACCGCTGCTGGATGCCCCGAGTACCCATGCCGGCTCGCGCCAAGTCCCCGGAGCACGGCCGCAACGTCATTGCCCTGTCCATTGAGGCGACCACCGTGGACGTCCCGCACTACGAGGACTGCGGCACCAAAAGGACTTTTGCCACCTTCGGCAAGGATGGACCCGAGGAGACGGAGCGGGCGGAGCTGAAGGGCAAGCGGACAGCCGAGGCCTCGGCATGCAGTCCCAAGGCCAATGGTGCGGTCCGTGAGGCCGGCAATGGCCGGGAAGCCGTGAGTCCCATCACCTCCCCCGTGCACCTCAAGAGCCCTCTGTCCAAGCCCCCCTCGACGTACGGCACCCTCAAGTGTCGGGATGCAGAGAGGATCGCCAACCACAGCCTACTGCGGCAGCCCGAGGGGAAGGACAGCGAGCCGGCCATGCGGGAGATCAACCAGCTACTGCAGGACGGCCGCGACAAGGACTCCCCCGGCAGCAAGCGGCTCAAAGACATCGTCCTATAAGCTGGCGGGCTGGAGCCAGCAGAGAGGCCAAACACGGGAGCACACGCACACGCGCACACCCATCTGTGTGTGTGTGCACGCGTGTGAGAGAGAAAAGGGAACGGCGAAACGGCACGACATGTGCTAGGAAGGGCCCACGGAGACATGCTTGAAGAAGCACCGTATGCTGCCATCTTAGTCTGCTGGCCAACAGATGGCTTTAATGTGGCTTTGTCTTTACAGCACTAACTCCCCCCTTTGTTTTTGTCCACCATCCTGAAAAGTGTGCTGGGGGGGTTATGCTTACTGAGTAACATGCCAAAACACACCCTTCAGAGTCTCTCCCCCCTCCTGGCAGCGACATTCAGACTGGATGTGTTAGGACGGCCATGCCCTTGGATAACAGTGGAGTCATGCCTTTTAAACGCGTCTCTGTTCATCTCTGATGTTGCCTTTTTGGTTTGCAGAGTGCTTTTCTAGCTGAAAGACTGTTTGACGTTGCTTTTAAAAAAAGAGCCTTTTTCCCCGTCAGACCCAAAAATACTGAACCTTCTTTTTTTAAAAAACAAAAAAAATGGCTTATTTGATTTTGCAATGCAAAAATTGAGCCAAAAACCTCTCTCATGATAATTTTTCCAGCTTTGACGTATCCAATAACAGACTCCCTCTGCATCGCTGAGGACATTCCAGTGTCTCCAAACACGCCGAGGCCGTTACAGTATTTATATTTTCTTTTGCCTCTGATGGAGCTAAATGAAAACTGAGTGTCAGGCGAAAGTCCACTGGAAAGGGAAAGAAGGACGGGCCAGTCCCTCTGCCGAGAACGGAAGCCAACGGAAAGACTTGTTTTGTTTAGAATCTCTGTGCCCGTTCTTGATTGTAGCCGGTGGGGCACAGTTTACTAGAACCTTGTGCTCTGGTCTTGTAATTTTTTTAATTCTGACTGTGGGGCTAGGATAGAAGGGATCGTCACTCACACGTGTTGCTATGTGAAACTCTGCATAGGAATTACTATTATCATTTTTAATAACCTGTTGTTATGTGACAATCCCTTTAATGTTTTGTTTCAAGAGGAAAAAAATAAACATTGGTGTTTAACTGAAGCTACAGTAGCGTTTGTTACACAAACACAAAAGGAAAAAAAAACATGCCAAAATATATTTTATAAATAATTTAAAATGTATAATGAGAATATTTAATGCTGTGTAGTTATTTTATTAGTAAGTTATACTTGAAATTAACAGGCTTTTGTTTCCCTTTCTTTTTTATGACTTTTATTTTTTAAATTGAACATTGATTTTTTTTTTGTTTACTGTGTTACCCCTGGCAACTGTTGACTTGCAGTCTACCTTGTTGTAAAAGAGTTTCTTATTGGTCAGTTCTTGTGCCATCAAGTTTCTGTGTGGGCAAATAGAAAAAGAAAAAGACAAAAAAAAGCAATTTCAGCACCAACTGTAGTGTCAGTTCAATGAGCTTAGAGTGAGATAGCAGAAGAAACCAAAAAAATAAAAATGCAAACAACCAGGATCACATTGAGCTTTTGAGTTCAATATTAAGGCAGAAGAGAAAGGGTTATAAGATGGCTGGGTGATTTTGTACATTCTGGAACAACCAGTTCCTGCAGAGAGATCTCAAAGCAGACTAGAAGAAGGGTCACGCAGTAATACGAGACCTCCAAATGAAAACAAACATGCTTAGCTTAACGGCTATTACACCCTGCCTTTTGGATTGAACCAGTATGTGAAAACATAAAGAAAACAGATTGTTCAAGGTACTGCAAATGCACCGAAAGTAACTAAATGCAACAGTGTGAAACGAAGGTCAGATAGCTATGCTTAAACCTAAAAATTAAAAAAGGAAGGATACTGCAAATCTGGTCCTGCTAATGGGTTTTTCAGATTCTTTCTGATGTAAACACGCAGGCCGATATGCGTGATCAAAAGGGCGTGTTCCATACAACGACACAGAAATTGTAGATGAATGTTTTGAAGGTCTCACCAATAGCTTCTGGCAACATGAAAATCAGAATAATCACTGAATGTATACAGCAGCTTATTATTAAACTATTAAATGTTCTCATTGGGTTTCATCGTCTTCTCTGTGTGGGCTTTTTTTAAACAATCTGAGTTGCATATGTCGTAAGTAATCGAATGCACCACATGTAGGCGAAATATCAGACAATTATCTGTTGCCTAAGGATTAATACTTAAAACTCATGGAGTGATGTGATCTTGGCAACATCTTCCTTGACAACAGGAGAACATTTACAATTTCTGTATCAGGAAGAGGCCATTTCAACTCGGGCACTCGGGAGTATGTAGGATTAAAAAAAAAAAAAAATGCACCAAGATTCAAAACAGGGGTCAAAGCCTCTCTCTGTGCGGCGCAGGCTCTGTTTTGTAATTTTCCCTGGTTGACCTATTTACAGAATTAAATAATTGCTCTATCATCCTGAAGTAAGGAAGCCTATAGTCTGGAAGGAAGAAAAAAAATGCTAACTAGGGAAGCTGGAGCCGGAGACAGTATATTAAAAATATCAGGGCCTTTTCAATTCATGGAAGTGGGGGCAGACACGTCATTTTAGTGACAGAAATTATTCCGAGGGTCTTTGCCTTACAAATTTGATGCAACAGATCCATCACAACAAAAATAAAAACAGACAGGATGCCTGACAAGAGCTGTGGTACTGGCAGACGTTACACTGACAGCCAGGAGGAGCCAGCATCGCAACAGCAGGACTTAGACATCCTGCCTATCTGAACAACAACATCGCTCATTATCAAAGCTGCTGCTTTCAAATTACAAGTATAGCTCAGATTCTTGAACAGATATATATTCAATATACTTTTTGAAGGACTGGAAATTTATCAATGAAATGAATAGCATTCCCAGAGAGGACTGGGAGCGTGTGAGGGAATGACTGGGCAGACAAGGAGCCTGGTCCGTATTTTATAGGGCCACAATCAGGAAATTGGTGTGAACGCTACCAAGGGAGATTTGCTCTGTCTGTGAAGAAACGTTCTCCCAGGAATTAGGAAGCTATGACTCTCACGTTGATGGGAAATACAAGAATTGTAGAAAATTCATCCGGGCCGTAGCTTGAGGAAGAGAGGGAAAAAAAACATTTCAGGAGATAAGCTGCTGTCACACAGCTGCCCATTTCGATAAGCAAAAGGGGATTTTTCTCTGCCCCCCCCAATTAATTTTGTCGCTTCTCCCCTCCAGTCCCGCAAACATGAAAGTTTTCACGATGTACATGCTCACGCAACCCCCCACCCCAATCTACAAGAAGGATCTTTTTCTGCCTCAGCCGGGGGTCCAGATAATCTACAGCACTGTGACTCCAGTAATGTGGAGGGGATGAATAATATTGCTGTGATGGTGTTTGGACCCTGGGGGGCTCATAACATTGTCTTCTCAGCCCAGGGGGTCCAAATTCTTTAAGGTCAGAACATGAACATCAAAGAGATTCATCGCCTTATCAGAAATATTGGAAAGGCACAGGCCTGAGAGTGCAGCTGTCTTCACCCCCCACCCCCCCGTTCTCCAAGAGCCTCACAGTGTGGAGATGTTCGCGGAAACACCATGTTGTGATCATGCCCCAGGGCCTACAGCTCAGCAACAATTCTCCTTAGAAAGAGATTTACATCAAAGCTCTCTGAGATTCCAGTGTTATTAACATTGTCCTACATTATTTCATAAAGGGGTGGACAATTGAGAATATCTCTGGTAGAAATGTCTCGGGGACAGTGGCCAGGCACAAGGGCAGGAGTTTTAAATTTCCTTAATTCCAAATGATAACAGAGAGTAGCTGCTTTTCTTGCGTCTTCCCCAAGCTCAGTTTGGGACTGGTGAGCACCACGCTGACACCAACCTCATTCCATCACCAGCTGTGATCTCTGTCCCAGTATTGTGGATCTTTATTCCAGTAAGTCATATATTAAACTGAACACTTGCACAATCCTCAACCAGTGATGCTTGACCATTTACTACATGGCTCAAAAACTATGAAGAAATCGCTCCGAAACTCTCAGAAACATTTTCAGAACCACTAAAAGCAACTATTAAAACAGTTTTAATGTTTAATGTATACCTATGCAATGATTTAGGCTCGCCTGGTAAATAAAACGTAACCTACTTAAAAAAAAACAACAGCAAAAAGGCATTAAAAATGGAAGAATACCTAAAAGTAGGGCCTAGAGTTAATGTCTGAAAAAACGACTCCCAGAAGGCTAAACAGCGAACTCAGACAACCAACAGAAAACAGCCATTGTAAAGAAAAGCACTCAGAGCAGCATTTCAGATTTCAGAAACTTTAAGAAGTCATTCTATCCCCTGACACGCTCTCTCACTCTCCTTTCCAGAGTCAGGCCCATATCCCTCCAGGACGGGCTGACTTTTAAAAATAAAATAAATAAGTAGAAAACTGCCCACAGTGGCAGCATCACACAATTCTCAGTGCTAAGCCTAAGTGCAGTGGGCTCTGGTAAAACAGCCAAACCTGCTTCCTGACTTGTCTTTTCTTGCAACAGGTCCTAATATATAATATTTTCTTTTTTCACATATGGGTGGGAAACAACTCTGTGATGATTTTGGCATTCTACTTTACATTCTCTAGACTTCTCTCAGGCAGAACTTAGAAATATAACTGCTTGGTATAGATTGTGAACCAGGAAACTGGCTTAGAAATAAATAAGAAAGATTTAAATGTCTAGCATCCTTCTGGCAGTAGCATCAGAGCTGAACAACACCACAGACTTCTGCTATTGCCCAGCAAAGGAAATGGGAATGGACAGTCCCATAGCTTTAGGCTATGCCATTATCTCCTCCGCAGGAGAGTAATCAGGCCGGCCCCCCCGCCGGCGCAAGGCAAAGTCCCGCATGAGGATTCACGGCCTGTTTGTGGGAGGCCTTGGGGGGCCCGGAGGTAGGCCGCGGTTTAAAGCAGAGCAGTGACCTGCAGTGCTGAACGTCACCCAGGGCCAACAGCAGCTAGAGCACTAGACTAGCAACCAAAGCATTGCAGGTTCAGGTAGGAGCCAGGGTTGGCCATTGTACACTAGGAGCACGTTTAACCTCAGCTGTGGCAGTAAAACATAGCTGTTCAATAGGGTACAATGTGACAGAAATGTGCCTCTGGCTGTATTTACCAGCAGTGCCAACCTCAACCCACTCTGTGCTTTTCGATTTGGTTGTATAACAGATGTCTTCATTCTGATTAATCCAACGAGCCTCTGTTTAGTCCTCCACGTTAAATGTGACAGAGATGTCCAATTTACTAGCTTGCTTTTCAGTTACTACCCCCACGAATACAAAGGTCACTCACTAATCTCCTACATAAATTCATACCGAGCATGGCTAATCTGACAGAGTGCACTGGAATTGAGTTCTTATACCTAGCCAGGTACATAAAAAACAAACACCACAAATAAAGAATCTTTAATATAGTATAGTCAAAAACACTGTCTGTCTGACTTGGCCTGTATGCTGCAGAAAGAGCCAGTAGCCAGCCAAAGGTACAGAATGATGTGATATGTCAGGAGGAATTTCTACATTGGTCATACAAAAATTTCATAACTTTGAACCATGAAGAAACTGCAGGGATTTGGATTTTTCAATCAACGTCCAGTGAATGCAGTCTATAACATCCCCTGGTAGAAAGCCGGCACATGAACAGGGAAAACTGGGCTGATAGCAGATTCTACCGATATGAGAAGCCCATTAGTGCTTCTCTGATAATCCTTTGAGGAGCAACTGGACCCAGAGTCCCTCAAAACTTAACACAAAATGTGAAGCCTGTATTGACTGAGGGATGCCTTTGACCTCTGTGGAAATATCAAGGTACCGATGCCTTGACAAGATACTAAAAGACCACTCAACCTATAATTCTACCAACCGATTATTTGTTTTGCTGCATCCCGGAAAAAAGCCTCCACCTTGGATTGCGTAAGTGGAAAAGGATGAGCCGTGAAAGAGCTGTCCTCCACAAGTCGACCTTAACTCTGCACATCAGGAAGCAACAGATGTTCAGGAAGTGCGGCTTCAGCCCGTCAGAACGAAGTAGCAGCAAAGGAGGGATGTCGCGCCCGTCAGGACCCACTCTCCCCCCGCCCCCCACCTGCTGGAACCCTAACCTTTCATGTGGTGACCAGCAGCAACTGTCTGCACACATTACGGTCATTCAAGAGGCTGAAACTTAGTCGACAGTGTGATCAGAAATGTGCAGATAAGAGCTAAGATTATAGGAGTGTGTCAGTTCAGATGCCATTTCTTACTGCAACTCAAGCATGGGGGGGGGGGGGTCAATACCTATATGAGGTATAAGATCAATATTATTATTTTTGGGGGAGGATGGATATTAGTAATGGTTCTGCCTCATTCTATTTCATAAAGAGGCTCAGTCCCGCATTCTCATTTTATACTGCTCACTCATATCCTGGGTGTTATCACTGAACCAACCAATTAACTAATTACACTCATGATGCTAGTTAAATATCAGGGAACTGAACAAAATTACAAAAAAAATGTAGATAACTCAACTCCCCTTTTTAAGTACAATATATATATATACACATACATATATATATGTATATGTGTATATATATATATATATATACACACACATATATATATATTTTTTTTTATTCCAATATGTTTCTTTTTTAATTATGTATCCAATATAAGCTTCCGCCATGCTGCATTCCACAATGTTGGTATTTGATTTAAAAGTGGCCCTGGTTTACAGGGCTAGGCACAGGCAGAGGACAGCAGTACACTGACTAAGAGTGTCCAAACAGATCCTCAGAGGGCAGAGTCTCTCCCCTGGACTTCATTCCAAATGACTGCGATGGCCTAACCAGTCCAGCTAATAAACAACAGCTGCCGCGCTGGCTGCCCGCTGCCCCAGGTCCCCAGCCCTTCCCATTGGTTACTTTACTGGGACAGTTCCCTTTTGATGGCTGACAGCACACAGCAATACCACTCGCTGTAAGTGCCAAGGCCTCCTTTCTCCCACTGGTGCTATTTCTCTGTTTCCAGCACAATTCAGCAGTGAAACTGCTGTGTTTTTCATTCAAAAAATGGTAGATTAACTCAATGCAAGAAAGGTAATATATCACCACACTTCATCATGAAGATAACAGAAGTGGTAATTCAGTAATTAGGAGATGATGTGGATGGCGCGCGTGCATACACACACACACACACACACACACATACACACCACCAAGTACAAATTCTAATAGAGTTACTTCATATGGAGGCTGACTGCCACACACAGCAGAAATGGCTTCACCTTCCCTACGTGCCATGCCCACTAACCTGAACCTAGTCATACTGAACTTAGGGAGCAAGCTGAACCTTCTGTGGAGGAGCTACGTGATGTGTGCATTCATAATGACTGGCCTCTGCGGGAGCACAGCTGTGCACATCACATAACAACCGGTGACAGGTACCATCAAACACGGCGTGCACGTATACATACATATGTTGAAATATATGTTGGTTCTGTGATGGGCTGGGTCACTGATATTTTAAATATTTCATCAGTTTACACAAATTAACTGCTATAAATCGTGCAAAAAAACTTTATATGTACACAACTGTACACAGACACTACTTTGTATATGTGGTTAGGATTTTATATAATAATATGAGCCCATTTGAACAAGTGAAGTGAAGGTGATTAATAGTCATTGTTGACGCACCACAGCACGCAACAACAAAATGTGTCCTCTGCATTTAACCCATGTGACATTGTGGCACAGTAGGGGGCAGCTATGTGAGCGCCCGGGGAGCAGTGCTTGGGGACGGTACCTTGCTCAGGGTACCTCAGCAGTTCTTGCGGGTCGGGAACTCGAACCGGCAATCTTTCAACTACACGGTTGCGTCCTTAACCACTACACCACCTGTCTGTCCAACAAGGTGGAGAGGCAGTAGTAATGCAAAAATAGTATATGCATTGTAACATAGTGTCTGCAGGGTGGCATCAGTCCTGTAGGCTCCCATCCTTTCTGTACCAGCTCGTAAGAGGCACACACAAATCGATCGATGTTCCACGGATTAATAACGTCATGCATTCAGAACATGCACTGCGCCCACACATAGGGCCAGTGACATTTTCATTGTGACTGATCAGCATTTATAAACTCACTTTATTTTACCTCAGGGTCTCATCGCACATCTCCTTCGTAGTGGGAGACGCCACTCACCTTCCAATTCATTGCTACAGGACCGATGGAATGGAGATAAATTAGCATAGAGCTTGTGAATCCTACGAAAAAGGGGACCCTTTTGTACTGCCGGGGATACAGGTGGTGAGGAGATGAAACCATAGCGGAAATGCTTTATCTTATTTGTTTCCTAATTAATTCGCTGTAGCCGCCATACCTCTGCAGGCTCAGTTTCCCTTTATACATTTGTTGTTTCACTGAACAAGGGCTCAATGTGACGAGGGGAAGAGAAAAGCCATTATTAATGAGAAACCTTTTTACTTTGGTGTGGTGAACAAGGCAGCTAGGTAGCGCAGCCAAAAACCAAGGCAGACACTACGACAAGGTGCTCCAATAAATATCCGTATTTTAGAACAGTCCCTTCTTCAGTAAAAGGATACCCATGCACAACATAAATTTCAGGGCCACAGCACAAAAGCACACATACTGAGAATTACATGTTTTTTTAAAGGGTGATAATGCGCTATAAAAATAAAATTGCATTGCAATTGCATAATACCTTTTTATTTAAGGGTATTGGCCATTTGCTAACAACCCTTAGAATTCACCATGACATGACATGCTGATGAATGCATTGTGTCTCAGTGGCGTGTACTAAGCACAAAGCTCAGAAGTGCAACAGAGTCCTCTCACCAAGAACAGAGTAACACTCCTGTGTGGGAGCACACATAATGCAGCAGTGCACTCTTACTTAATGTATTAATTATCCAGAGACTAACTCTGGCTTATGGACTGACCCGTGTTTCTCAGGCACATACTGTCTCTGTACCTGAGCTGTGACTGAGCTCCCTGTGAGGACATGTATCCCCCTCAAGAAAAGTCTCACCAACGACAGAACCATAGGGTAACTTTTCACAATATTTAATATATATGTAGGAGTGTGTGCAAAATCTAAAATGTAACTCTGTGGATCTGTTATTAGCACCACTTTACAAACACACACACAAACACACACGCACACACATACACACACTCCACAAACACAAAGCCTTCCACCTTGGCAGCTTCCCTTGGTTCTGAATGCAGCAAAGACACCGGCTGAATCCAGAACAATTACTGGACAGTAACCAAAGTTAGAGATGCTCAGAGTGCAGAGGAGGGGCTTCAGGCCGTGTGACAGGGCCATGATGGGTTTGCCCCAGACAGCAGACAGTTTTCCTGCTGACCCCGTGTGTCTCACGCTTACTGTACCTCCAGGTCATTATGTTTCACGTAGCTATTAAACACCATTCACACCTCCTGACTCCTCCTGTATGAAAGCATGCTAAGAGTTTATGGTCATTAGGAAAGAATAAAATCAAATATCCCTATTATTAGATTATTAATGTTAAAATCCTCAAACAGCATACAGTAGCATTTTGCTACATAGCGTCACTGATGGCGTTCTTAAGCTAATATGCAAGGATGGAGCGGTGAGGCTCATTCCCATCCAGTGCCATTCTATCCGTTCCTCCTAGCCAGGGACAGAGATCATTTTCTGTAGTTATACTAATTAAGAAACCTTCTAATTGCACAGGGATAGAAAACAAAGGCAAAGCGATGCAACTAAAAAGTCGTAAGTGCAGTGAGGTCCAGAGTCACCGTTCATGCTATTAAAAAAAATAAAAATTAATAACCAGGTTGTTAAGCTCATAGCCCCAATTTTACATACTATGGGTGGTCCATTTTGCAAATGACTTCATTTGCTCTCTTTGCATCTGTATAGAGAGTAACAAACATAAAAGATTTCCACCAGGTGATTATGGGCCCTAAAAATTAATAAAATAGTTGGCTGTGAAAGAAAATATTCAGTTGAAGGCCAAGCAAATCAGTCTCCATATCATCAGGAAATATAACCATATATTGGGAGATGTGGGAGTAAAAGAATATATAATGGAATTCTTTGCCTCGAGACAAATACCTAAGGAGGGGGAACAAACTCAGAAGTCGATAAGGACGCAACTTTCTGCAGATAAATGGCGAAATATATGGGCTATATATCACCCATAGTATGTGGCGGAATGAGATGGTATTCAGAATTGCTCCTCATGTTTGAGGATATGTACTGCAGTGCAGTTCAGCTGAATTATTTATGTGGAGGTATAGAAAGGAATTCGCCACATAACAAAAGCTTGTACATTTCCTCTGTGCGACTTCTCTGAGAAGCCATGCTCAACAGGATGAATTATCCAATCACTAATCAAAACCCAATCAAACGGCACCGTCTCGCGCTTCGCCCTCCAGCAAGCAATCATGGTTTCCCAATCAATTAAAAGTCTGGCAGAAAGAGACACAGCTGCAGAGTGGTGAAGCAGTCGCTCCTGTTGGATGCTGAAATACTTCTTCCCTTTTTTTTTAATTGAAAAAGCATTTGCGCAAGACCAAATCGGCACAGGCACACCCTGAAAGCAGCTTAGCGGTCTGGAGGACAGGCACCAGAGGAGACACCCAGCCTGGTGCCTTTAAGGCTCCTCCAATCCCTTTAATCTGAATGTTCCGTTTCATTCCTCCCACCAGATTGGAGGTTGCAGCCCCACACGCATGATGGGAGGAAAGACGACACATATCACCTGCCCATTTCCAACATGTTTTCTCTGTCCTGGAAAACCAAAATTACTATGGCATCGCAAACACCTATGGACAGCTCTGACAGGGTGAGAAGATAACAGGACCCACCAGCAAGATGTCTTCAATGCCTAGAGCTCTGTGTTCTACATACTTTGGCGTCCAAGCCACCCATGCACCCTCCGGTACCACAATCTGACATAAATTCTTAAGACAACAGGTGTACAGAACCTCCAAGACTGTGGGGTGGTCAGTTAAATTTAGCCTGCTCTTTCCTGACCTGTCGTCAGACTGACGTGTCAACCAACAGGAACATGAGAGGAAACTCAATGGGAGGAGGGATACTTTTTGTGGCGATGTCAGTTTTTAAGACGGCAGGAGCGAAAAGAAGCCAAACATGTCCTCTAATGTCACTGACCAACAGATTGTTGATCTGATGGTAACAGTAATGACTCATTGTGCACAATAGGAACTGTAAAAAATGTGAAATGGTAACTCGGCAACAAATTAATCAGCTGCTGTCAAAACCATACAGACCAAATATTTAAATTTATGCAGTAATTATCCAACTAGTTTAAGCTACCGGTCAAAAGCAAGTACCGAATAATTGTTCTGCTATCGGTTTCCAAGTTCATCTTAGGCATTCTAATGTTTCGACAGGTTTAAGCACTAATTTCCCCCAATAACTGTAACAGGCTATGACTGCCTTTACAGTACCACAAGTACAGTACAATTATTTCTCCTGCTTGTGTGCACCTTGTCCCACAATTCTGTAGGCTACATTGAGCTGTGACTGATTCACCACCTCAGCAGCCATATGAGGCCATTCCACATTAATTGTGATGGGAGGAACAGAGACGCAAGGCCTCTACAGCTATGACTACTGAACAGTGTGTCTCTCTGTTTGTGGCTCTCACTCAAGCTCTTGATGCCCAATTCTATTGCAATTTCTTTCATACAGAAATTAGAAGCAGTGGAAGACTGAATATTTTCAAGTTCTTATTTTTGCTTTGTAGAAATGCTGAAAGTAGAGGTCCCCACAATGACCCTGCCTTATAAAAAGGTGTCCTTCATCTTTCCTTCCAACCAGCCAGCGTGACACTTTCAGTCCCTCAGCAGCGGGGGTGGAAAGCAGGTAGGCGCACTGAGCACATCAATTAAAACCATGAGAACATTCCATGCTGAAGAGGCATTTAGCACAAGGATGAACAAATTTTTAGGTTGATAGCTACGGTATGTAATAGCCCCACCTGTTTTATACCTTGCCGAGACATGGCTCTCAGAGCCTGGGTATTAAATATACAGTGATTTAAATGTAATGGAATAATCCATATAAATGAAAATATAACCAAACCACAACAAAACCACGAAAAACTTGCATTGTGGGAAACAAAGCTCAAACCATGCTTACAACACTCAAACCTGTCGGCTGGTTTTGGTGTGAACTACACACATACTTACAACACTCAAACCTCTAATCTGGTTTTAGTGTGAACTACACAGATACTTATGGTGCGTTCCCGTTGTACTTGTAAATTCCGAGTTCGCGACCGGAAGTTGCAACTGGAATGCCCCCCCGAAGTGGGAATTTCAAGTCGTGAACTGGGACCCCGACTTCAGAATTCAAGATGGCTACGCCCATTAATCAACAGAAGTTGTTGTAGTCTTATTAGCGCTTGCGTCTTTTGTGGCTCATTAAATTGGTCGACACGCCATATTGTCCAGCCACTACCTGTGGACATGTTGCTAGGGTGTTTTAATGCAGAAAATACTGTGATATTGGGATTTCTCGCATAGCCGGATAACCTGTCAGATTTAAGGTACTTGTAGTCCCCGACATTGCTAAATGGTTTTCCAACTTGTTGTACTGGAACGCGGTGAACTCGTGCATGACGTCATTCCCAGTTACGAGTTCCAACCTCTGAGGTAACTGGAACGCACCATTATAACACTCAAACCTGTAATCTGGTTTTGGTGTGAACTACACACATACTTTCAACACTCAAACCTGTAATCTGGTTTTGGTGTGAACTACACACATACTTACAACACTCAAACCTGTAATCTGGTTTTGGTGTGAACTACACACATACTTACAACACTCAAACCTGTAGGCTGGTTTTGGTGTGAACTGCACACATACTTACAACACCTAAACCTGTAAGCTTGTTTTGGTGTGAACTACACACATACTTACAACACTCAAACCTGTAGGTTGGTTTTGGTGTGAACTACAGACAAACTTACAGCATTCCTCTCAGACCTGTGTGGAAAACATTGCTTAGCCTCATGAAACACAAGAAAGATGAGAAGTATGAGTCACTGAAGATTCTGCTGAAGTGTGTCACAAATATTCACTCTCAAAGTCACAGCCCTCATTTTTATTCACCACCCCAACTAGTGGAAAAATTCACATTGTTTCACATGATTCTAAGAGTCTATCAAATAAGCAGATAGCATGCCATTCGGGTCTGAGTCTCTGCCATGGCTCCATGTGTGTGGAGTTTGCACATTCCCCCCGTGTCGTCGTGGGTTTTCCTCCAGGTATCCTGGTCCCTCCCCTTCCCCAGTTCAAGAACATGCTGAGGTTAATTGGAGTTACCAAATTGCCCATACTGTAGGTGTGTTTGTGCGTGCCCAGCAATGGGTTGACACCCCACCCTGGGTTGTTCTCTGCCTTGTGCCTATAGCCTCTGGGATAGGCCCCACCCCCCAAACCCTGAATAGGATAAGCGGTTGCAGAAAATGAATGGATGTTGCTATAAGCTGCGCCAAAAAAAACAAAGTAGTGCCAACAAATCATTTGATTTTGCTCAAAATTGTCTCTGGAATGCAAAATATTTCCATACAGCAGAAGATGAAATGTCTCTTGGTGACCAGCTCTCGTTTGCTTTTCTCCTCAGTCATTCTTACACATTTTTTTAAATGTGGCACACTATGAGTGAATCCAGCAGCAAGCATGAAAATGATTATGACTCACAGCACATGCAGAACTTATGCAAAAGCAACACAAGTAAACTTTAGACTGATTTATTTTTTTTTACACATACTAGATAATTCAGAAAATAAGCAAATCACCGAAACCGCAAAGCTCGCCAAGTTTTGCTCCTTATGACACAGTAAAAAATTTGCGAATAACTTATTGATGGTCTGAACCCACCGACATTTGCAGCCATTGCATCAATGTTAAAATCACACACGAGCACTGTGAAGGGATGCTAATCGTTTTTAACTTTGCATCCCTACCTTCATTAGCTTACTAGAGAATCTGTTTGTGAAAAATGAGGAAAGCAAGGCTCCTATGGTTGAAGGCAAGAGCGCAGCTGACCCCTAAGAAATACTACACCATGCTTTTACCAAGAGAATGGTTGGTGCCCAACACCTGACAGCCATCATGGGAAGCTGTGTGTTTACTTTACGACAGTGGCTACAACTCGTGTGTTTCTGTTACCACAGTGGAGCAAGGAAAAAGCTCAACCAAATACTAATAATTGTAAACAAACAAAATAGCCTTTTGATATATTCATCTGCCCGATTATGAGATAATAGGTGCAAAAAGACCAGATTTAGCTTGCCGCATTCAAACTGGTGATTTTTTGAATGATGCTATCAACAAGCAGTTACTATCTAACCTCTGGAGATTTAATGTGTGAGTTGTGGGCATCCCCGATCATGCGGCCGCTGGCGGGGGCCATGAATGTATGCAGCACAGGCTCAAAAACAGCTGCACAAGAAAGTCATAGGTGTGTTATAAGCCCACACTTACAAACAGACAGTGTTCACTGCTTTTCTTAAGATGCAGGACAAATTTCAGATTCAAACCAAGAGAAACACAAACAATCTGAAATCCATTTGGATGCCTAGAACTTTTCGGAGAGATTACCTAACAATTCTCAATGCTTTTCAAATTCAGATCATGCACAAAAAAGCTCATGTTCACTTCTGATTTCGACTGGAACATAGACGCCTGTCCAGTGTAGCAGGCTCCAGGACCCGTAGGACCTTTCGGGGCTTTTCCAGGCAAGTCACCGAGTGAATGGCCAACAATCACCCACCACCGCAGGTGAAAAGCAGAGCTCTTCAGCATGCTGTCACCTGCAGAAACACGGTCTCCACTGCACCGCGGCCTACTGCACACATGCAGCTGCACAGCATCCACCCCACTGGGAAACTGAGATCCAAATTCAACAAGAATAGCACTAATGAACCTGGACTTCAATTCAAAGGCAGACTGGCTTTTTTTTTTTTTAACAAAACAGTGTTCTGCCATTAAAAGGCATCCTTAAGGGATTTCCTGGTGTAATATGGCAGTGGGGAAGATTGCTCAAACAGAAGACTATTACAAAATATACTGCAAATGGCAAGAAAAGGCAAAAAAGAAAGAAAAAAAAAAGTTTGAGTGGAGAGGCAGAAAGAGGATTTGGGAATCTACCAATGCTGACTTTTCATATAAGGCCTACATGAGATTTTCCTTAAATCAAGATGTGATCCCAGATTGTGATGCATTATAAATCAGCATGTGATGAAGCGACACGCGCGCCTGAAACAGCAGATGTTTGCCTTCTAAAAAACACATTGGCAACCATAAGTATTAGAAATCATTATCCTGTGCATATAATTACAGGGCAAAAAAAAAAAAAACGAAAGGCCCATGTGCTTTTTTAGTTTTCTTCATTTTTCTCTCGATAGACTGCATTTGCATTCTGTCTCACATGGTGCTTTTTTCAGCTTTGGTTTTCAGCATCAGTGAGAGGATCTCAGTTGCACGGACCTCCTGTGAGGACAGATTACAATTTAACCATTCAAAAAAATAATAATAATAAAAAAAAAAAAACATTTGCAAAACAGAGCAAACAAACATTTGTTTTCCAAGTCCTAAATGTATACATTTTAAAACCAACATACCTCCTGAAGATTCATTTCCTCTTAGGACTGAATTAACTAGAAACGATGGAAACAAAGGCAACCCCTGGTCTGGGAGCAGACGGGTTTACACCGTGCTAATGGCAACAGATGCTAACGATAAACAGAAGCAAGCAAACACGCAGCCCAAAAAAAAAAAAAAAGAGTGCAATCAAAGTAGCTGTTAAGGATCCAGACTGGCTACAACCCGTTTCCTCCAGTGAGGAGCTAGCGGTGAGGCTACCTCATTTCCTCTGCCAGTCTGAGCAAACTGGAAGCTAAGCCAGTCACGTCAGATAAAAGCATCTGGGAGTACGGCAGAGAGGATGCAGAAAGAAGCCCCTCAATAACTGCCAATGGCAGACAAAGAAGAAAAGCAGGCAGGTATAAAAGCAAGAAAATTGAGCATGACACAGTGCTAAAAAAATTTAAAAAGAGGACAGAGCAAAAGCTGCAGCCCATCATCTTTATTTAGATCATTTATCACTGAAACGTGCATCACACTACATGGACAGGCAATCCAGCTGCACATATGAGGCCTTGGCACCGCAGATTAACTGTGCCCTATCAGCCAAGCCAGACATATCGCTGCAACCTGCATGGGAGCTGGACACAGCCATTCAAAACCACTTTGTCATTCCAATTCACAATTCTCAGAAGCTGAAGGTCACACAAATCCTGCATTCGGTCAATCAGTGGCTATTGTCTTCCTCTGTTTATCTAGCTTGGAGATATTGCATGTCCTACAAGAAAATGTTCTATCATGATATGCAACATAGAGGAAATGAAGCAAACGGATACATAGATTCACTCAATGTGAAGGAACGTCAGTATGACAAAAGCAGGGTGACACCAACGGAGCCTTTGTCCCCAAAAAGAGAATGATGTCACAAGCCTCCGGGGAGTCCAGAAGCAGCTCCTTTCTCCCACAGCGTACAGCCTCCATCAGTGGCAGCTGCATCGACTCCACATCTTTTGTCCATCACCCAAGACATGCAAGCAATGGTGAGAGAGGGGGAGAGAGAGAGAATGGGCTTTCTGAGGTTGCCATAGCAATGTACTTCAACACTAACGGAATGGTCTGGGAGCCACAGACAAACTGACCATGGTGGAAAGTGCTCTCGCCAGCAGGTGTGCAAGTGAAAGGATGCAGTGCCACGTGCATAAAGTGTGTTTGTGTTTGCTGCAAATTTAATTCAACGTAATTGCATTGACCCAAAAGAGCCCAAGCAAAAACCTGTCATCTTGATAATGACAACAATAATAATTGCTGTTATTATGGGGACATCAATCCTAAAAATTATACTTCTGCCTTTCTTCAGAGCCATGTACTTTGTTTGGAAAACAAAGAAAGCTTCACACAGTTTTGACGGGTGCCATTATAATTGCCATTTGGCGTGATTAATGGATACCTGCTGCTTGTATGTTTGTGGCATTCTACAGAGAATTCCAGAAGGCAAAAATAGAGGGGGGGGGGGGGGGCAAAAAAATTTTGAGACCCCCAGGGTCCCCATGGCGCACTGCCAACCCGGGCCGGTCCAGTCATTGTTCATTGCTGAGATCGGCTTACGTGGGGGTTTATTTATTTTTTTG
>JAODKM010000002.1:27117217-27132658 GCA_026780845.1 Petrocephalus sullivani | reverse complement strand
CTCCGCCTGCTGCCTGAGCCGGCTGCCAGCTGAGGGGGTCTGGGTGCCAGCCATAAAAAAACAGAGAGTACCCCCCCCCCCCCCCCCCCCCCCCAGTCCCTGCTGCTTTCGGCTAAGGCGATCTGGGACACGCAACCTGTCTTCAGACGGCAGCTCTGTAGTGCAATAATTTTGTTTAGGCAAGTCCCTGATGATTATATCAAGAATCCAGTAATCTCCAGTAATCTGACAGTTCATTGAATAATCTCTTAAATATAATATAATATAACATATACAAAACAAATGGCAGGAACCAACCACACATGGCCAAATTAGGCACTCCGCTTAAGTTTCACAGTTTTTGGACAGTAGATGGAAACCAGAGCATCCACAAAAAGGTACAGGGACAGGGTGGGAACTCCAGGCACAGGAAGCGCTATGCTGCCCCAGGGTCCCCCCGTGCCCCGTATGGCAAGGCCAGCAGCATGTGTGACGTTAATGCTGACATTGCATTTAGCACATTGTCACATCACATGCCCGCAGTAGTCTGCTGGGTTCAAACCATCAATAAGTTGCACTAAAACATTTGTACTTTTTCATAGGAAACCAAACTTAGCAAGCATTGCAATTTTAATGATCGTTCCTTTTCAAAATTATCTAGACTATGTTAAAAAAAAAATCAGTCTGAAGTTTCCCGCCGCTGCCTTTCCGAGCTCTGCATGCACTCTCCGAGACAGTCATAATCATTCACGTCTTGCCGTTGGACTCGATCGCAGACTGTGTGACGTTTATATGAGAAATAAAACATAACTGAGTGAAGAGGAGAAAAGTGAACAAGAACTGGTCACGAAAAGTAATTCGATTTTAGAAATCATTTTTATTCCATAGAGACGATATTGAGCAAAAGCAAGTGATTTGTCGACACTACTTTGTGTTTGTTGGCACAACTCACAGCAACACCACCACCTTTTTACAGATTCTGTTGGTAGATACTCCAAATATTGCAATGTGAGCTGTCCAGTGTTATTCAGCCCTACTCAAAGCACACAATACATTCACAAAAAAATTATTTATTTATTTAAATATATATCATAGGAACCTTATATATATGGTTACTATGATGCATTCAATTAGGTAAGATTATTTGCATAGAGGAATTGTAGAAAGTAGGTTACATTAGGCAAAATAATTAAAGTCAAAGAGATGAGAGGCAGGCTAGGCTATTTTGAAAAGCTAAGTGAATAGCTCTGGCTAACCTCGCATTATTTCGGTTAGTCTGTCAAACCTGAATGTCTTCTTTTAGCATATATTTGCATTGCGGTCATGCTGTTGTGATATTTCAGTTCTGCTTGGCAGTACTGACGGACTGCCTTTTTATTATATTTGAATGTGAAGGGACTCCACACAAATTCCTTCGCTCGTCATTTGGACACTCATCCACTGTGCGCTGTCCTCCTTCTACGTAATCAAGAAGGGAACTCGATGCTTTATAATAAAGTAATCGAGTTTAATTGAGCAATCGTGACAGATCTAAATTTGTTTATTGCTGTAAGTCCTGTGCAAGCTATTCATTTAATCATGCACTATTTACGTCTTATTCTAGGATCCTGCCAACATTTTTATCATTAGGGATTTCTTGCTGTAGTAATAAAACAAGCTTTTAATACTATCTTTAGCTTCCACAGATTCCACAGGTTCTGTTCTTCTTTCCCCTTAGAACATCTAATCTCTCTTTTTGTCTCTGTAATTTGGAGCATCGCGTCTCTATCAGAGAGAGAAGTCCATCTGTATCGACCTCTATTTTTATTTTCCACATTTAGGCTCTTGGATATGATTCTCTAAACTTTCATTGAATAAAATTTACCTGCCAACTGGGTTAAAAATTCAACCAAGCCCAATAAATTTTTATCACGACTGTGAAAACAATTTCTATGGCTAAAATGAGTCACCAGTGATTAATCAATGTCCAAAAAATACACAAAACAAAAAGTAATTAAAAGAAAAAAAACTTTATTTCATTTCCAGTCTCTATGAACCTATAAAAACAAACATTAAATAGTAAGCAATGCAGCAAGGGTGTAAAGGGAAATAAGGCTGCAGGGAGAATAGAGCAGTTTTTAATAATTGAAGGTGTGTTACCAGCTTAGTTCCAAAATCAAACAATGATGACAAACAATGAGATTGTTGATGTTGCATTTTTACCGCATGATGACTATACAACCAGTATCCTATAAAATCCATCCATCCATCTCCAAACTGTTTATCCAGTACAAGGTTGCATGTTTCTGGGAAAATGATCCATCTATTTATAAAAATCAATTTATCTACCCTTATGTTCATCCTAGGGACACGAATAAAAACATATTACATTTAATGTAGAACACGGGTGACGTGAAGCTTAAAAGAAATTCTCCAGGGGTTGCAACAGCATCGGTGTACGTCGCAGAGACGGGCCGTACGCCCGCACCTCGCCATCCGGCAGCGGTGTGCATCACAGAGACGGGCCGGGCCATATGCCCGCGACTCGCTGTCCGGGGGAGGTGTGCATCGCAGAGACGGGCCGGGCCGTATGCCCGCAACTCGCCGTCCGGCGGCGGTGTGCATCGCAGAGACGGGCCGGGCCATACGCCCGCGACTCGCCGTCCGGGGGAGGTGTGCATCGCAGAGACGGGCCGGGCCGTACGCCCGCGACTCGCCGTCCGGGGGAGGTGTGCGTTGCACAGACGGGCCGGGCCGTACGCCCGCAACTCGCTGTCCGGGGGAGGTGTGCATCGCAGAGACGGGCCGGGCCGTACGCCCGCGCCTCGCCGTCCGGGGGAGGTGTGCGTCGCAGAGACGGGCCGGGCCATACGCCCGCGCCTCGCTGTCCGCCGGCGGTGTGCATCGCAGAGACGGGCCGGGTCGTACGCCCACGCCTCGCCGCCCATCTGGAGGGACCATTTAATGGCCGCGCTGTGAAATGGGTTTGCAGAAACCGGACGAATGCCACCCAAAGGGAGACGTGTGGCTGATGTGTTCGTCCTGGGGCATGCCCCCGGGATGAGAAACGATCCGCGGAGGGGTGGCGGGAAGTCAGGGATTGATCCTGCACAGTGGGGTGGTCCCTGTTTCAGGAAGCACCAGGCCTGATTCAGAAATTGTGCATATAATAAAAAGGCACCATTCAGCTGTAATGGGCTGGCACTTATCGCCAAAACTTACTCATTCCACGGGGGGGTCTGGTGGATGGAGGACTACCATGCCGTCCAATGTGGCGCTTACATATCTGTTACCTCTCGACACATCTGAGAGCGATTAAAATCTGATTCAATTAACTTTTGTCTGAGTGGAAGAGAAGGAATAATCTTGGAAAAAAATGCACAAGGGCAAGAACTGAATGAGTGCACTGGTAAACGAATGCCGTGCAGCACCGCCCCGCAACTCCAGCCTCCCCGCTACTCCAGTGCATTCAAAGCCAATGAAATTGTGAGAGAAATACGGTTTCCTTGGAGACCACTCCCAAGTTAGAGCATTATTTTGCGCGTTAAAAGCAAACTAAGTGGTGAAAATGGCGGCAAAGGGGCAAAGATGTAGAGGAAGGTGGCGGGCGTCAGAACCTCAGGGGAAATATTTACGGTGCGCCGATTTATTCCTGCACTCACCGGGTCTGTTAGAAATGTCAAAGTGTCGGCAAACGCGGGGAGTTCTA
Source organism: Petrocephalus sullivani (assembly GCA_026780845.1). NCBI lineage: Eukaryota > Metazoa > Chordata > Actinopteri > Osteoglossiformes > Mormyridae > Petrocephalus > Petrocephalus sullivani. The sequence continues at coordinate 27,128,991 of JAODKM010000002.1, read as the reverse complement.
GGGAAATTTTTTGCTATGGACAGATTCCAAGTGGAAAAAAAATCTATTCAAGAAAAACTGCATGTCGAGAATCTTTTTGGAAACGCAGATGAAATAATAGATGGCCTTCAAAGGTTCAAGCTGATCAATGGCTCCCTAGCAGGTGTTCATTGTAACAGAGCGGGCAAAGAGAAATTCCTATAAACACGGAGGAAAAAAATCGGTGATCAACTTGCCCTTTCAATCAATAGGCGTCTCTTAGGGGGATTTCAGTGGGCCTAACAAAGGGGGGGGTCCAAATACATTGGGGGGGCGCAGGGTTTGTTTGGCCAGCTGTGCTCAGTGTGTGTGTGGTGGATGTATGTGTGTATGTGGGGGGGTTAGCTGGGCAGGGATGATCTCTAAACTGAATTGGATCTTTTCCAGCAAGCTGAAAAGTGAATTAGATCCAAAGCTAATGAAGTTCGTCTTCCAGATGGTATTTTCGAGACGCCGAAACAATCAATTCCATTTTAGTTCCACTTCTGCACAATTGCAATCCGAAATATCAATATTAATATTAAATAGCATCCAAAAGCCCAGATCTCAGAGGCGAATGGCCTTATATTAATTTCCAAGTAAACAGATTCCTACTCGCATCCAGCTTGAATCTGCACATTTCCTCAAAAGGCCAATGCGATGTGCGCACCGGGGTTACAGTTGCTAGCCAAAACTAAAAATAAACAAAATTTGTGAAAAACAACAACTTATTAATTAAAAGAAAAGCTGAAACTAGGGTGCCGCGAAGAACAGATAGTATGCTGAAATATTTTCTTTTGAATAACTTCCGCTAAACCCAGAACAAAATGGTTCTGTTCTTTGCCACTTTGTGTTTCACACGTGTCAGTTTGTGTGCCAGAAGTTCAGGCGAGTCAGGGGCAGCTGGCGACGGCCGCCACATCGCCAGGCCCCGAGGCCGTGATGGCGACGGCCGCCACATCGCCAGGCCCCGAGGCCGTGATGGCGATGGCCGAGGCCTTTAAGGAGTGGTGGAAGGTGAAATGGAAGAAAACCTGAGATTAAGTAAGGAAAAGGCCCATATAGCAAAGGCGCCCAGCAGTGGCATTTAACATCCACACTGAGGGACGGAATCACAGGAAACACCTTGCAGGCAATCACTGGGCTTTTTTAACATAAGAGATTAATTATGACAGTGAGAGGCGTGGCTGCGCACTGAGCAGCTCGAGCCAATGGGGCCCGGGATGCCCCTCCTAGCATTGGCAGACATGAAGCCAGATTAGCTCCTGGAACCACCAGTAACCCCCCCAGCACCCCATGTGGCTGAAAAATCATGAGAATTAAACTTAGACCAATATTATATTTACCAATGTAATACCTCCCCCATAAGAGAAGAAAAAACACAGACGTAGACAGCCACTGGATGCAAGCAGCCAGCCCAGGCATACAATCTGCAGCTCAGTAAAGAGCCCAGCAGCTCCATAGCTCTGGGCAAGGGTGTTAGGCTCCTGGCCCGCAGCACTGCGTGTGTGTGTGTGTGTGTGTGTGTATGTATGTGTGTGGGGGGGGGGGGATTATGTTTATATTACATTGTGGGGAGCGAATGTCATTCACAATGTGATAAAAACCTGCTATTTTGACGTTGTGTGGAACATTTTTCAGGTCCCCACAAAGATCTGCTGCTGCAATAAAAAACTAAAAATGCCAAAAGTCTTATATATTGTTTGGTTATTTATGGTTCAGGCTAGGGCTGGGTAGGGGTTAAGGCTGTCATGCTAGGATTAGAGTTTTCCCCATAGAGATGAATGGAGGGTTCCCACAAAGATATAACGTGGGTGTGTATGTGTCTTATGATGGTCTGGATTCCCCACCTCGGTGTCCCTGCCTTCTGCCAGTAAATAAACTGCAGCATCACATCCTTGCTTGCATTTTGCATTCTGGACATTAAAGCCCACATTTGTAATCTGATTTCAAAGGTCAGAAGTATGACAATGATCCATGGACATGCTTCGAATGTCATCCTCAAATTTTTCTTCAATTAAATTCATTGAAAGTTCAGTTTGATCTAGAAACACATAATTGAATGGAAAATGAACAGATGTGTGGACTGAAATATTAAGGACTGAATTTAAATAACTGGAATAAAATGAATTAGATTGGAATTGAAGCTGGTTTTGGGATTAAAGTGCTTAAGTATAAGAGGGTGTCGATTTGAACAGAGTTTATGGAATAGACCTCAATCCTCTCAAACACAACAGCCCCCCAAGTGAGTCATGTACAGTGATGGTGCTGAGAAGTAACAGATACATAGCCCCCCACCTTCCCCCTCCTAAACCCCATCCTCCTCAAAATGATTTGCTCCTATGGAAGAAGATTTGTGTTTTGTCAATATTAGGAGAATTTTCTAAAGGCACATCATCTGCGTGATAAAGCCAAAAGACAGTGGGTGGGTGGGGGTAAGGCTTAGGTAATCAAGCCATGATGGGCAATGGAGACACATTTATACGAGGTGGCACTTTGGTCTGTTTCTGTTCTCGTTTCATGTCAAATGAGTAACATGAAACAACAGTGAAACGAAATGAAAAAACAGTGAAATGAAATGAAAGAATTGTGACAGAGGAGGAGGTGATAAGGTGAAGCAATATGATGACAGGTGTAGAGGGCATCTGGGGGGGGGCTATAGGACCATGAGATGTGGAAGGAGGGAAAGGTAAAAAGAGAGCACTGAAGGGAGGGGGGGGCAGCGGCTGCCATGGGGGCGGCAGCCACGAGCCAATGTTTGTTTCAAAGCACAAAAACAAAATGGCCACCCCCACCAGGGTAGCATTAGCATCGCGGCTCGAAAGCACGTGAGACACCTTCTCCTCCCCTTTCTCCCTCCTTCCATCCTACCCAGTAGCACTCCCGCCTCCGGGGTCGCATCGGGCTCCAAATGAGCGGAAATAAAACATGGAGAGCCCATTCCCCGGGACATATGCCCGTGCTTTAATAACATCTTACGGAGGATAGAGAGGACTTCCCACCGTGAGCGAGCATTAGCCACTTTGTCTTCCCTTTAATGCTGGAGAAAATATATGCCAGAGGCCAACTGGAAGGGGCGTTAATGCTACAGCCCGGAGACAAAGGCGTCTGCAAGGCCGTCCTAAGCCGGGCGTCCGTACTGGGCTCATCCCCGGGTGTGTGCAGTTGGGTACATGCTGATGCATGTTTAAACACAACCATTAATACTGTTATAGGAACAAGCATTGAGGACGGCATGACAGATGATAGCCGAAGCGTGTCATCCAAAGGGGGGTCGGGGGGGGGGCACACCTTCGGCTGCCCACCTGCTCATTTTGACTGGCGTGTTTTTAATTAGGCACTCAGTGTGAAGTGGATTTCAGCAATTTTTTCTTATTTACCCCCATCCCACAGACATGTTAGGCTTGCAGCGACTTGCAGGCTGCATTTAATGGGGGCGGGGAGGGAATCAGCGATGAGTGTCTCACGGACGGGGCCTCTGTTGACGGCCTCCTTACTCTCTGTTGACTTAAAAGCGCTCGGAGGCGAGTCGGGAGTGAAGTGCTTTTGCAGGGCCGTCCCAGGCCGACATTCCTGGAGCGCCGTGATGATGCTGGCTTGTCAGTTACATTTGGAATCACCGGGGCCTAGACACTCGCTGCCAGACTCCATCACTATCCCCCACCAGGCCGCACACTTTGCATTTTTAATCGCGCTGCTCATTTGAGCGATCCTGTCCGATCTGATCGCACGTGCCCCCTTCCCGTCATGAGTGGGACAGAGGCTGTACAATGAAAGCTGCACCAGAGGCTGAAGGTAATGATGGACCTCCTCCGGCTCGCTTTCCACACGGGATTCAATACGAGACTGTGCTGTTCGAAGTAGCAGCAGGCAGTATAATAGCGAAGAGGGGGTCTGCGACCACAGAGGATACAGAAACAGGCACACGCATGCCCCAGCTCCGCTGCACGCTTACTGTCCATTACCGCAGTGAAACATACAGCCATATATACTGGTAACAGTGTCAGCCACCGATCAGTCAGCAAGGTTTCTGAGTAGTTGACACCCAGTCTTCTATGGGGACACCTAAATCCATGTGGTACCTGGACACACGACCCCCCTCCCCAGCCACCATCACCCGATTTGGTGTCCCAAAGAGTCTTTGTGGGGGATGAAAGGGTTAAATATTCATACAGGCACACGATCAAATCCAGAATCATCGAAATAACAACATGAAAGAAAGACACTCGATATTAATTAAATATGGAATGGAACCCTAGACTGGCTGTTTCAGTAGCCAGAGCAGGTGCACCAGCTTGGCGTGGGGCCCCTCCAGTGCCGAGCGCTTTACATCCCTGCCAAGTCGGGCCCATTCTGTCACAGAGACAACAAAACGTTCAATTTTGGTAACCCTCTGCAACAGAGGCGGCCGGCTGGACGGGAATAGCATCAGTGTGGAACTGGTGACCAGTAGAAGGTGGTACTGGGGGCATATTGGGCAAATGGGGCCTGCAGGCAAAAATGCATGGACGATCAAGGAGCAGGGTGGCAACGTCATTTACACAGTGGCAGAAGTGATCTCGGTCCATCTCTACAGAGCCTGGTCCTCAGATGCCCTCACTTCCTGGGAAGTGATCTCGGTCCATCTCTACAGAGCCCTGTCCTCCGAAGCCCTCACTTCCTGGGAAGTGATCCCGGACCATGAGGTCGCCATATGACACGCCAGGGACCTGGGAAGCTCTCACATGCACATGTGAGTTGGAGTCGCCCGTACTCAGGACAGACTCCAAGTATGATACCGGTGTCCCTAAAGATGAAGAGAGCACATTTTTAGCCCGGCAATTAGATGTGCTAATCTGTTTTAGCAATTCCAAGTTGATTCTAAAAAATGGCATATTTTATCTTTCACCACAACTGGCATGACTGCCTGATTTACTATCTTTCACGAGGGCAGGAGTCTGTCAAACGATGTGAAATCCACATTAGCATTGCGCTAAGGGCTTAATCAAGCCTCATTAAGAAGTCGGCTGGAACCAAATGAGCACTGAGCAGCCCGGCTGCCCAGGACCAGCTACAGAGAGACCGGCTGCTCCAAATATCTTCCCCGATTGGCTGCATGCGCCAAGGTCCCACCCCTCTTGGCCCCTCCTGACACTTTCTACTGGCTCGTCCAGTGCCCGTCAAGCACAGGCAGTGCTCCACGGTGCTTGGTCAAGGGCCACTCTCACATGAAGGAGCGGCATAGGCAGTCGGGGGAGTCTCCCCCGCGGCCCCATCCTTGCTCTTGACTCCCGGCTTGCATCCTCATCAAATCCCTCATTAGCATGCTCTCGCCAGACCCTTCACGGAAGAACACAGAGCTGCTAATTCGTCTCCTGCTGTGGTTCCCTTCCTCACCTGCTGTTATCGACTCCCAAACCACACATGAAGGACAACGCTGTCCCCCACGGTCCCTCGTGCTGTTTGGGGGCGCTGCAGAGCTGCTCTGTACTCACATTTCACTTGCATCATCCATAAACCATTAGGAGCACAGGCTAAGCACAACAGCAGGGACCTTCCTTCCTGTCACATGAGCTCTTCATGACTTCCCATTGGTACATGGCTCGGTGCATGCATGTGACCTTTAACCCCTCTTCTAACTGTACACTAGTACCATAATTATGCTGCTCCACTAAAAACTTGCCAGAAAGCTCTGGATCAGTTCTGGATCTTCTCTCTGTCTCATGATGTTTTCTTTTCCTCCTCAGAACTTTACCATCTACTATCTTATGTGTTTTTTTTTGTGTACTGTACATTCTCTGTAAGCGTCTTTGAGTTCATGTAAAAGCACTATATAAATAAAATGTATTATTATTATTATTAGAACTTCCATGACGTTTGCCGCTCTGCTGCTTCTCAGCTCATCCTGATCATCTCGCCTGACGCATCTGCTGCTGCTGATTGCTGAGGAATCTGAGCCTCTATGCAAAAATCATCTGAGCGAATCCAGCTCATATTCCAGAAGCGTCCATGTTTGATTCAGCTCCGCTCTGAAAATAAGGAAGCAAACTTGACCCGCTGAGTATATTAAAGAAAAACTTTTTTTTTTAAGTGAGGGAGTGGGGTGAGGTGAGGCTTGAATGGTGAGTTATGGTGATTGCTTGGTAATGGTTTGGTCTAACTGTCCTCTTTAAAAGAAATAGATTCTCTTTGTTATTCAGTTGGACCCAGGAAAAGGAATACCCCCCCCCAATAAAAGTCACTGAGGGTCACTTTTGGGTCACAGTGGTTCTGTTCTGATCTCAACCAAAGATTCTCTTCCCCTCTTGGGAATGGTAAATGCAAACAGTAAGACATCACATTGAACATTGTTTCTTTGAACTAAATTACTAGAAAATTAGCTTTCATATAAATAATTGCTGGGAGAACTTCTCTGTGGTATTAAGGCATTGCAATAAGACTTTAAGTAAGATGAAAATTCATGGAAAATTGATGAGCCATTTGATCGTCCTGGGCTAAACGAACTGCGTAATCTTCTAAATATCAAACAGCAAAAACAGAAGGCTAAGCCTGAGAGCTTTAAGTAGCGTATGACAATGTCTCATCTTCTCATCTGCTTGACATGCACGGCCGCGCCCCTCCTGCGAGAGAGCTTCGGTGTCGACGGCAAAGCAGCGGCGCAGCCACGATATCGCCGAAGGGCGGGCGTCCACGTGTGAAGGCGATCACATGGGCGGCTGGGGAATCGCTCCGGAGACCATGTCATGCCATCTCACCGCCTGCCTTTCAAGATTTCCCAGGAGCTGCATCTGACATATTTCACAACAAGGGGGTAAGGAATAACCCCCACCACAGACAAATTGTTCTTTTTCAATTTTTGGCTCCTATCGACAGATCGCAGTGCCCGACAAGCTTCTTGTACAAATGCGGCACGCTAAATAAAATCAGTTTTGCTCGGCTCGCGTACTGAACGGCGTAAATGTGTGTCTGGTTAAGCGTGGTGCAGGCTGGGGACGTCGCTGTCGCTAAACGCAGCCGAGCGGAGCCCCCTCTGCCCCCCATCCCCCGACAGAGAGTATTCCCTCCCAAGACCTGCCTAGCCGTTAGCATATACACACTTCTCACAACTTTCAGCTCTCAACCTAACCAGATTGACCCTTCGCTGACCCCTTTTATTGACTCATTTTCTGAAAGACAGGCATAGGGAAAGGCCACAAATGTTTAAAGTATAATTCCATTCCGGGCTGCGCGCTGCTCCGAGACGATCAATCTGTGTTTGCGGTAATATGATGCGAGCCCTCCTGTGGTAGGCTAAACAATCCTTTTAAAAAAATTATGCCATTTGTAACACTGTGAAAGGCCGAAAGTGAAGACATCACAGCTGGTGTGGAGGTGTGAGGGTGAGGTCACAGATGCGCAGGCTCCGCCCTCCGGCCCCGCCCTCCAGGAGGCAGTCCACATGTGCAGGGGGGTGGAGCGTGTCTATGACTTCATATGGACTTCACAACCAGCACAAGGCTGCCTGTCATTGCAAACAGCGCAGTTTGGACTGAACCACCAACACAGGCGGGAGTGTGTGCGTGTGCGTATGCGTGTGTGTGTGTGAAACAGGGTCATCGCAGTGATTTAGGCTGGCGCCACCATGAAGCTGCCATGCTTGTGGAATCGATAAAGGGAGACGCTGGCATCGAATCCATCACTACTTTACAGCCTTTAATTAAAGTTCCTTTGGGTAAAGCTAGCTTGTATCTCCGGGTGGTGGGTGAGACTTTCGCGCCGTACGTCTGTCCTCCGTACTCCAACACTGCGGCCTTCATCCCATGAGTCTCCAGGCCTGTGCAGCACAACCATGAACCACGCCCGCTCAGACACGATGGAGGCACCCGAGTCGACTTGCAAGGGGTGTGTGGAGCTGTGACTGAGTGAGGGAGGACGCCATCGCGGGCTGGGGGTGGGTGGGGGGCTGTGACTGAGTGAGGGAGGACACCATCGCGGGCAGGGGGTGGGGGTGGTTGTGACTGAGTGAGGGAGGACGGGGGGGGGCTGATCCTGCCCAATGGAGCGGGTATGCTGACCGCCACGAGGGTAATTAAGATTCACACGCTCTCCGAGATCCCGTCACATTTGGACGTGATGAGCAGCCAGATTAAAGCACGTCCCTGAATAGCAGATCCGCCGCAAATTATTTTCCGTTTGATGGCAACATTGTGGAGACTTTGTCATACCCCATTTGGCCGTCCTAGGAAGGCTGCGCTCCCGGATTTCACACTTCTGTACATTTCATCCCGTTAATTTGTGGAAAAATCTTTAGATGGCCTCCACCCAAACTCAGAAGGAATACCTCGGAAAAGGCCCATCGATCTCCGAACCCCCTCCCGCGTTCCTCTTTTAAGGAGTGAACCCTTTGACACCTGTCCATGCCTGGCATGGGGGGGGGGGGGGGGGGGCGCCTTGCTTTCGTATTGGTGGGGGTTGGAGAGCAAGAGGGTCACTAAGGCTCTGAGAGGAACGTGGTGGATGGGGAGGATGTTGACATCCTAGATGAAGGTGGAGGGGCTATGGTAGGGATAAAATAAAAGACTGGAGAAGTGGGCATGTGGGGGTTGGGCATTTTTTGGGAGAAAGAAAAGGTGCTTTCCACAAAGGAGTCTTTTGTTGCGTGACTGGGTTCACATGAGCAACCTTCAGACTTCTGCAGAGTCAATGACTAAGCCGTGGTTGTCTCACGCTACATTAGTGATTATTAATAAATTAATACAGTTTTCCGACCTAACGGGATATTAAAGTTTTTTCATATGTTCTAAAAGAATTGAGCTCTGTGCCAGTATCACCTGAAGGTTACTCATTTGAAGGCGATGTTCCCGTCATAATAGGTGGCATGAGAGGTCAGAGGCTGTGGGAAGCCGGGGGTTTATATTAAATTCATTATTCCTCCATTGACATCTCGGTCTGCTTCCTGCACCTTCCCTCCCTTTAGGCCCTGATTGGAGGAGCTGGGCTGGCCCATTCCCTCCTCACTGAGCCAGCTGCTGCACACTGCACGTGTGCAATAACATGTCATTTCTTGTGCCTGTTGCCCTTAATTGAAATATTGACTTTGCGCCTGAGAATATGCCAAAAGAGAAGATGCATTTAAAATTGCTCAATAAGACAGTATCTGCTATTTTCAACGAAAAATGAAGCAAAACCATTCCGGGAATCATTTGGTAAATGATACATATTGCTGTTGGCTCATTAGCGGCAAGCCCTTAGCAGCTCCATGCAGTAGCTAAAACACGTACAAAGGCAGCAGACAGATAATGTGGCAGTGTGGCTTCCCAATGTGACCAGTGCCGCCTCCCGCACACACTTCCTGCCCAGTGGCGTACCGAAGACTTTATGAAACACGGGCAGCATTAGCGTTCACCACACCTCAAACCATGCATTTATGTGGGGCCCCCAGGGTTGGCCACAAACAGTCACTACACTAAATGTTAAAAAAGCACGTTCTTTGTTTAGGAGATGTTGAAGCAGCATGCAAGAGCTATGATCTTCAGATTCGACTTAGTAGCTTATTTCATTTCATTTTTGAAACATCGGGGGATAATCTGAAGAAATGGTACTGCAGCGGCACAGGTGGGAATGGTGGTCTGCCCCCCCCCCCCGATGGACCTCCAGCCCACCCATTCAGCATTCTCAGTGAGCGATACAGTACGATAAAGCGACGGCGTCTGGCAGGTTTGTCTGCGGGGTTAGATCAATAGGATGAAATGTGCTGTTAAAAGACCAATAGGTTGTTCTTTCTCTTTGTTCACTGGGTCTTAGTAATGTCACGGGTCATTTAGAAACTGCTATAAAATACGCAGTCTGGAGTGTGATTTTTGTCGGCAAGTGAATTGTTATGGGACTAGCCCACCTGATTTCGTGATTTCTGGCTCTCCTATTGGGGTGCATTAAAGTGTTTAAAGCTATGGGGTACCAATTAACTGTAACACAATAAATAAACACTAAAAAAGATCTTCTCTACAAAAAGAGATCTTGTTGGATGGCTAGAACATGGCGTTGGCCTCCAGACCTTTCCTGAAGGGCACCTCAGCCATTCCAAGTTTCACCACCAGCTCAATCAATTAATTAACGTAATTAGTTAAATATCTCAATGATGAATTGATTAGCCAAACAAGGTGAGGTTGTGGTCAAGTCAACAAACATGGGTGTTTTGGATGACACATATTAAACATACATGACACAGGATTTTCTAAACTTGTGAGGTCCTCACAAGTACAGCGAAACCTGTAGACACATGCACATATATATTTCCACTCATTAATGCAAAGAGCCGGCTCAGGTAAAAAAATGGCTAAAACTGAAAAATTCAGCATGCAGAGAGGGTCAGGAGGTTCACTTACTGTTCAGCTGAGGGTTACATCAGCTAAGATATGTGAGCTAAATGATGATTTTGAGCGTGCTATGACTACTGGCGTCAGACAGGGAGGTTTCAGCATCTCAGAAACAGCCACCCTCCTGGGACTTTCATGCACTACAGTGTCTAGAGGTCTAGAGAGACTGATGTGAGGAACAAAAACATGCAGGCGATGACATTTTTGTGGCTGAAAACACCATGTTAATGAGAAAGGTCAGAGGTCAGAGGTCAGAGGAGGATGGTCAGACTCGTTAAAGCTAAAAGGCAGGCCACAAGTGCAAAAACAACAGCTTAGTGCAGCAATATATTATATTGCATGGTACTATAGGTGTATTTAAAATTTGCAGAAAATACTGTCCAGCCCAATTTGGATTAAACACTATACATTCTTTGTATATGTTTGTTCTGAAAACCTTGTTTTTGTGTACAGTATCTATTTAACGATCATGTACTATAGGATATGACTATAGTATAATAATCACTTCTCCTATTTTTAAAAACCTTCAAAGTCAGAGAGAAACGCTTGATGTTCTACTATAAAGAAAACTCATTTTTCTTGCTTGTTAACACAGTCTTTAATTTAATACATTCCTCTGTGCTCGAGCACCGCCGTGGCACAGAAGTGGTGATATTGTGCAGTATTTGATAGCTGTGCCCTAACGTCACACCAAGTAAAAAAACCACATACTTGTTACATTCGCTAACATCCCATGCAAAATATGTAGATATTATTTTAATAATTTATACATACATTTATGTTGTCAATAAAAATTGTAATAAAACTGTCTATCATTTTGAAGCATGATATTTGGCATAGAATATATGATTACCCTATAATTCTGTTAATAATATCAAATAGTTTTGAAATTAAAATGATTAAATTGGACCAGTGATAAATGTTTACAAAAGCAAACACCCAACGTTAATCATAAGCAAGATAAAATCAGGTAATTTAAAAAATCTTTTATCAGCCAAATCCAGAATCTCCTACCTCTTTAAATGCAGATGCTCATCTGTTATTTATGTGAAAACAGTATATTACCATTGATGTAAATGTGCTTACGCGTGAGCGGGGTCATGTGACGAGCCGCTGGCGGACCATTGGCCATTGACGGCCATTAATAAAAAACGTGATAACTTGAGGAATGTCGGGTCCTGAGTGGGGCAGCTGCAGCTGTACCTCTGTACCTCACACCCTCCTGGGGCACCAGTGCATCCCGTTATATGTCAGGCATCGCCAAAGACAGCCTTACACTGCGCTGACTAGCCGAAGGCCCACAGCAAGAGAATGTTGTGATTAAAGTGTATGTTGGCAGGCAAAGAGAACCGAGCCATAGGCGAGACGGGGGGTTGCATTCCAGCCCAGCACGGATGGGAGAGTACCCCCCCCCCCCCCCCCCCCCCCCCCCCCCGCCCCCGC
>JAODKM010000002.1:27102495-27116598 GCA_026780845.1 Petrocephalus sullivani | reverse complement strand
AGCCCCTACTCGTGGCGCGACCGAGACCGGCGAACACAGAAGACACCCCGCAGGGGGGGCGCAGGGCCCGCGCGAACGCCGCGCGAGAGGGGGAGCCCCACCCCCCCCCCCCCCCCCCCCGGCCCATGAGTGAGGCCCCATCCGGATTCAGGAATTTTCCATATTTGGTGATAGGATGGTGCCCCAGCTCAGACTGTGGGCAGCCACCTCGCCACCCTGGGGGGAAGAAAATAATGCGTCACCTATGAATCCTTATGACTAATGTGGCTTTTTCATTGTGAGTCAGTAGAAGCAACATGGCTGAGAGGCTTAAGGTAGAGTGAGAGAAGTCAGGGAGACCCCGCAGATATGCCGGCTGCCTGCCGTGTCATGCAGGTGCACATCCTTTGATGGAGGCGTCCTCCCTGGACCGAAAAACACAATAAAAAAAGTGTGGAGAGATGGACTCGCCTAGTGGTAACAGGGCTGAGGTGTGGCCCAGCAGGCTGGGGTGATCTGCCTGTGCTTGGAATGTCGCCGGATCCAATCCCAAGGTTGATGGAATGATTTCCCAGTTGAGCCTTTGACTAAGGCTGTTAACTCCCAGCTGCTCCGGGGACTGGGTGACCCTGCTTTTCCAAAAATGTATGTTGTTTTGGGTAAAAGTGCCAGCTAAATTGATAAAACATAAATAATGCATTTACAGTGCTAAGGAACTCATTATTGAACGGCTTTGCCAGAAGCGGACTGAACGATCATTCGATGACATCGCAAGCCGCACACAGATTAGGGAGACATCAAAGGGTGCCACGCGGTATCACACTGCGAGGCGTAATCCGGCCCACACGAGTCTGCACCAGCGTCCAGCAAAACAGCTACGGCCTGGATCCCATCACGAATTCACTGCGTACTGCTCCTGTAACAGCATGACGGAAGAGGACACTCATCTCTCTCTGGCCTACTGGGCTTCTGGGATGTTCTCCAAGTGTCAAAGCCACGTTGTCACGGTATCGCCCGCCCTCTCAGTGGAGAGCGAGGTCACGGAGGGCTTGAAAAAAATTGCTCATAGAGTGGCGAGGTGCCGGTCATCTCCTCGCTGGAGTTTAGAACAAACACACTCATATGTCAGCCTGACAGTGTTAGTCACATGTTATTGTGAAGTTTGATTTCTCAAAGTCTAAAAGTTTCTCTTTTGTTTTAACATCCCCAGTTATTTGCAGGACTTGGGGCAGTTGATAATAAAATACAAATGTTATTTGGATTTAAGTGCTCGTTATGGTCTGGTACTCTCTGTGGTATATATGTGACAGTCTCAGGCTTGACTGGATCGGGGGTCGTCAATCACAGATATAATTCGATGCAAATTTATCAGACTGGTCCGTCCGGTGTTGTAGCAACTTTACTGGGGGCAGCCCGTAGCAAGGCCGAAATCCCAGCGTCTCTGAAGGCAGTGATCCTGACTGCATCGAGGATGGACCAAATGCTTCTAGCGAGGCTTCTAGGATCATTACACTGCCCTCTGATTTATGGACAAATCTTAGCAAGCACAGGGGCAGCCTTATTTCCCACATGCAGGCTCCTCTACTGACGCCCATGTGACTCCATTAGGGGCAGTTTGTGGTGAAACTCAAGCCTTAGGTTGCTATGCTAAAAGCAGGGACCGCAAGCACACCGTCGCCAGACCCAGGCCCGCAGAAAGCCTCCTGAGATGGCTGATAATATACAAACAATGTCATAATAATTAATGGACCACCAGAGACTTGCTTGAAATATCTCAAAAAAAAACTTTTTTCTTAGGAGCCATAGTGGAAAAGGCAGTTATTTTTACACAGGGAACCAAGGAATGTTAAGTACATCAACTTCAAGCTGATACTTCCCAAAGTGTTCAGTTTAACCGCCTCATGTTAGTCATGTCTAAGCCCCTTTCATGATTACTGTTAATATCGTCTCGTACCATTTTCCGAGTGTAAGCCTGCTCAAACATCTGAGCGCTATCAAATGAATATTTAATTTGTGTATCTCACCTTTCCCCCAAGAGCTCGAATCTGAAACACCTTCAGACGATAATCTGTCAACTGGAGATGTCTTTTACGGTGCGAGCTGTGTAAATATCTCTGCTAAATCTTTTTAAAGCACTGATGTTTTATTTCCATGAAATAGAGCTTAGTAAAACAGGAGAAATAGGAATATTATAACAGCTGGCCTTACACAGGCATTTGATACTTTTGCTGCCCTTATTATTATTGTTATTTCATGTATTTATTTATTTGGAAACTTTTATCCAAAGAGATATACATCTGAGGAAGCAGGGTCCATGGAGCAATGGGGAGCTAAGGGCCTCGCTCAGGGGTCCGATGGTGACATCACTCTGCCGACCCTAGAATCTGAACTGGTGACCTTCTGATCACAAACACTCCTGCAACATACTACACGTTTGTATTCTTGTATCTTAGTGAGGAGCGTCCATTCATTTCTATGGGAAAAACCCTAATCCCAATCACACCACCCTTAATCCCAGCCCCATTATTATTATTGTTATTATTACAGTAGTAGTAGTAATAATAGTGGCAGCAGTGGCAGTACTAAATGCCACTACCAGGCAGCACCTGTACCTCCCAAGGCGGTGGCAGGGTGTCACTGAAGGAACAACTATATGCCAATCAATCTGTCTTTGCTTTTTCTCCCCACTCTGCCTTGGTACATGAACACATGGCTCAGAATCCAGGCTGACACGTGCCTGGCCTGGTGCCCCGTCTGCTTTGATTTAGAAATTTGTTATACAAAGCTGCAGCCAGTTGGGTGTATAAGTCACGTGCAGAAATCCTCCCCGAAATGTAAAAGCATAACAGGAATCAGTTAATAAAGCAGTCACCAGGACGTGCTGGGGATTCTGGGTAACAGGCAGCCATGTGTGTCTGTGATTGGGTGGGTGGGGGCGAGGAGTATACAAAGGTGCCTTTTCAGGTGAGGTACAGTACCCTCTAATTTGAGAGCATAATATATGTTTAAAAGGCTGAAGGTTTGAAAAGAGAATTGATGTTACCAGCAATAGCACAGTGGCTAAGAGCTAGGTCATTTCATGCAAAGACTTGGGGTTCAAGCTGGGGCAGGGCAGCCACTTAAATTTACCTTAAGAAGTGAATCTGAGAGACCTCTGTATATCATCATCCACCAGGCGCACGGGTTATAGCCACCTCAAACATGCGCGTCAGCTAAGTGGCTAACTGCACATGTAAACACTGCCTGTTTTGCTGCTCGCCAGACCCCATTTACCACTGAGTGAAGAAAATAAAGCGTCTTTCCGCCCTGGCAGGTATATAAAAACCTTGTAACTCTTTCATTGAGTCTTTGCAGGGCTGAAAGTGCTGGCTGTTGAAACCGGCCATGATATAATCTTGCCTTTTCTGTTGCCTGCGGCCCATTGTGAGGCCGGCGGTGAAAACCTCAGCGTGGCCGCTCCTGTTTTGCCCTTGAGAAACCATTCTGGCTGCTTCCATCCTGCACGCGCAGAGGTTTGCGAGATCAGACTCCGGTGGGGCGTACCTCACTCAGGGCTGGCCAGGGAAGGCGGTATCTGTGGGGTCTGTTTCAGGGAAGACTAGCACGTGCCCCCCCTCCCCCCCCCCGAGAAAGCCCCCGCAGACATGTGTAATCTGGTACAGTAAAGGAGTGATGAAGCATCTGGTTCCCTGGGGAAGCGAATGAAAGCGTCCATTAGGCGTGCATATACTGCAATCAATATGTGCAGTTTAATATTTAGCCCCACTAGAGCTGCCATTGTAAGCCTTTTTAAACCCAGTTTTTTATTTCTTTTTATTTATTCATTGTACGACACAATTGCATTGTTTTTTTGTTCCACGATTCTGTCCAAAATCGAACGCGGCTCTATGCCCCATTGCCTCTTAGCCCAGCCACAAATGAGGCTGATCGCAGGGAGCAGCACAAAAGGTTTGTGCAACACGCCTGTGCCGGCGTCGCTTGGACAGGAACAGGCGTTTGGCTGGCGTTCACGTCCCTTTAACCGCGGCTCCCCCAGGAGCGTTTAGCCGCAAGCCGTCAGCCGGAATTCAGCTCTGCCAGGGTGGGGTCACGTGACCAAGTGATAGCGAGCAGTCGCTAAAGCGCGAGGTTGCTAAAGCAGGGCTGAGGCCTGCTAATTAAGAGATAATAAAGCACGTCCAGCGCTTGTAGCCCAAGATACATAGCGGCTCTCTCACAGGACATGCTGTTGCACCAATCTGCTCGCCGGCGTGTGTTTAGCAAATACCACTATCTGTGTTCCTCCAGCGAAAACAGCAACAAACTCGGTTAGGGAGCGATGTATCCCGCGCGCAGCACTCGATAGAAAAACGACCCTCCATTTCTTTATGCTGGCAGCTGAGGGAGCCGGACTGGAACGGTGGGAATGCGGCTTGCATCCACGCCACGGCAAGAGGACTGTGGAATATCGATGCCTCCACAACAATTACAGCCAGTGGGGGCAGAAGAAGGGATATGGGGGCGAGAGACGCCTGCAATTCAATGAGGAGAGGAGGCCGGGGGAAAAAAATAAACGCAAGTTGTCAAAATGATCATCTAATCATTGTATGCCTGTAGCCGGTGCCCTGGAAGGTCAGGCATGCCTGCTGGAAATTGATTAGAGCGAGCGTCCAGCAACTGTCAGGTGTCAGGAGAACAAGGCCAGAGTCAGCTACCTATCACCCGTTACCTGACTCACAGAGCGCAGAGAGAGTGCCCTGCTCTCCAATTTAAAATCACAAAAAAGGGTCACAATAGAGCCATCTTGACTCACAAAATAAGGGGTGTGTATGTGGGTAAAGGTGACTGCAGCTGAATGTAGCCCAAGCAGTGTGTGGGCGTGTGTGGGTAAGGGAGGGCAAGCTCTCCCATTCACTCTGAGGACAGAACTGGAGACGCGAAAGGCGGTCCTGTGTGTGTTTTGTGGGCCGCTCAGCCCGGCCTCAGGCTTGGCTATAAAACACGCCTTTGAGATCATTTGCCTGGAGAGCTGGTGAGCCCTCGAGTCCAGCTGGGTCCTGCTGTCATGCTTGCCTGCAACTTGGGGAATGAGACAAGGCCTTAGAAGTGGATCACAGAGGCCATCAAAAGCACATGCTACAGATAACAGCACACGTCTTATTCCTGCAGCTTTGATTAGCACCCCCCATTTCACTCAGACTGAATGAATGCTCAGAAGACTTTTGAAGTTTCATCTGACCAATGAGTCAGATATGAAGAGCGGAGTTTGGGCTGGGGGCTGGTGTGATGTCATACTCCCAGTGTAAGGGGTGACCAATCCAACCCATCCAGTGTATAAAAAAGGCTAACACTTCAAGAGCACCAAGGTTTGTTTTGAACATACAGCACTGTGCAAATGTCTTAGGCAGCGAAAGAAAGTGTTGTTTAAATGATCTTCATGTTGGTGTAAAACTATGACATTATGCCTGTCAAAGTGTGTTAGCTTAGCCATTTCAAAACCTCTGCTAAAATCACCCAAGCACTTTCAGCACGCATACAGTACACCCATGTATTACAGCCACTGGCACATTTTGTATAGCCAATCAATGTCTCATTGCCTTTTTAAAACTATTTAAGTTAATTAATTAAGTGAGGATGGTTAAATTTAGAAAATAAAGGGGAGTGGCTGAGGTGCCCATGAGGAGAAGCTTGGGAACTAGCCATCCACCATGATGTCAGTAACTTTCTGGAGACGTATTTATGGACGTAAGAAATGTTTGCTAGTTTTTATTGTGTTACTCCTAATTTGTATATATTCTAATATATTGTGTTTTTGTTCTAAATGTGCACTGCTTTTGACTGCCTAAGACTTTTGCACAGTATTCTACATACATATTGCTCAACTTGTGATCAGCAATTAATGCACAACTGTAGATATCTATGACTACAGAACATATAATCATTGGAATAATTAGCATATTGTAGTATTTAAAAAAATGAATAACAAAACGCTTTTTTTTTGTTGCATTTATCAGAAATGCAGTCATCTGGGATTGTTTACTACGAATTTCTGTGTAATTTAAAGAAGAGTCGCCATGCATTATAATTACATCTTCTGATGTTTTAATGAAAATTTTTACATTTTTCGATACTAAGGCTGTAGCCTTATGACTATGCAGTTTAACAAATAGGCCACCTGTTGGCACAGCCTGCGAAAGGCCTTCCTCTTTCCGGGCGGGCAGAGCTGTACCGTTCACGGGTGCATTTTAATCCGGCTCGCTGGAAACCGCTGCGAATGTGCTGACATCCCAGACTGCAGATTCCTCTCTCAGAGGTTCCTCAAAGTGCTTATGCCAGTTTCACGGTGGTTAGAAGGTAACATGCAGTGTGAAACAGGGCTGTGAGGTGCCAGCGAGAGGCCCTTAGTAGATAAGCCGCTCGTTTCCTCGCCCACGTGAGCTTGCCACCGTAGCTGCCGGCTTCCTAATAAAGACTATCCATTCATCCATCTTATAGCCACTTATCCGGTACAGGGCCCTGGGTAATAATCACTATTTTTACCCAAATAATTTTACAGGATTGTTCTTCTAGCCAGCAATTTAAAACAGCAATGTACGGCACTTTAATTTTTAAGCGATGCTGTTACGTGGCCTCCCTGTTCTGCTGTGTAATTAAGGCTGTAAATTAATCTCTAAGTCTGTCAGACAGGTAACAGATGACAATACGTGCTGGAATATGAATCACTGCTCGAGCTGCTGTCTTACGACGTATGCCCTATGGCGTGCGGTCCCTCCGACAATACCAACACACAGCGGTATGAAAGGACACCATCCTTTAGGGCTCCTTTATCCTGCAGACGAAGGCATTCCCCTGCTTATCACCTGCCAGGCCGGCAGCACGGAGCGGCAGACAACATCGGCAGAAGCTGCCCGTCACGCCGGTGTACCAGCAGGCCAGATCTTTCCAGAATCAGCTTCTATTCTGCAATATAATAATTCACAGGTTGCCAAGAAGCTATCCTTTAAATCTAAGTCATTGTGGCTCTGTACCTTGTCCTGTTATTCCGATAAACTGTGCCTCCGTTGCCATATATTGGATCGCTGACATACCGTCCCCACAGGCCACTTTTAATTGTATCTATTTTCAGGATTTATTTAATTGACCAAATGGGCTGAAACGTGACATTGTGGACGAGGACCTGTGGACCGACGGCGCACCTTCTGTGGTTTCATGATGGACATCAAAGGTCACTTTCAATGCATTAAAATATTTCAGGTTACTAGCTGACATACATCCGCCACGGATCGGCGTTCTGGTGCATAACCCTGGCCCATCGCTGTAAAAAATGCACCAAAAGACAGAAAAATAAGCACGTATGCTTTGGTTGCCTAGCAACATAAGCCACACGGTTATTTGTTGAATAAAAGAGAGAATTGGTTGGGAGGGGGCGCAGAATTTAACGTACAAGAAAAGCCTATTATTTATGCAAACTACTGTTATTTCTCCGGTTTTGGCAAGTCTTTGTCCCTGGCGACTCGGTGCGGCCTTGCCACTCGTGAGCTAAGCAGCGACCTCATAAGCTGGCAGCCGCGTGAGTGAAACCCCAAGGCTTCGAGGCTCTTCACCTCACTGAGGACGGGGCATCAGATTCTATGTCTGGCAGTTTATTTACTTTTAATTTCCTTTGATGCTCAAGGTCTAAGATGCGTTTCTTTTGTTGCGGCCGGATTGTCACAGTGAGTAAAAGAGGTCCTTGAAAGGCCCCATTGACCTGCCTGGGAGGCGAATCAGGCTCTCAGCACCAAAGCGACAATGCACCTTCAATGTCTCGTAAGGTCTATAACAACAGGAACAGTAGAGCAAATAGGGGGTTATATAGATTATGTGCACCTTCAATGTTCTCGTAAGGTCTACAACAACAGAAGAGCAGAGCAAACGCGGTGTTATATACAGCTTATATGCACCTTCAATGTTCCCATAAGGTCTACAACAACAGAAGAGCAGAGCAAACGTGGTGTTATATACAGCTTATATGCACCTTCGATATTCTCGTAAGGTCTATAACAACAGAACAGCAGAGCAAACATCGGGTTATATACAGCTTACATGCACCTTAAATGTTCCCGTAAGGTCTATAACAACAGAACAGCAGAGCAAACGTGGTGTTATATACAGCTTATATGCACCTTCAATATTCTTGTATGATCTATTACAACAAAACCAGCAGAGCAAATATGGAGTTATATACAGCTTATATGCACCTTCAGTATTCTTGTAAGCTGTATACCAAGAGAAACAGCAGAGCAAATATAAGGTTATATCCAGCTTATATGTACCTTCAATATTCTCATAAGATCTATAACAGAACAGCAGAGCAAATACTGGGTATGTATACACTTTATATATACATCTTCAATGTTCTTTGAAAGTCTACGATGACTTATATCTAATATACCGTTTGTATTCAGCTTTTACCTTGTCATGAGGTCTACAACAACAGAAACAGCAGAGCAAACAGTAGGATAATATCCACTTTATATACACCTTCAACTTCTTCATAAGCTCTATAATGACAAAAACAGTAGTGAAAACATCTTATACACCATATATATGCACCTTCAATGTTTTCATAAAGTAGACGAGCAGAAACCAAAGAGCAAACATCTGACTTATATATACATCTTATATGTCTTCATATGTTCTTCAAAGATAAAAAAAAAGACAGCACAACAAACATCATGAATCATAAAGAATGAGAAGATGCAGAAGGAGAGGAACAGCTTTGTTTATACGGCGGAAATCTGCATAACGAAAAACATGAAAGCAAGCCTGCCACTTTGAGCTGAAAACCCCGGTATCTCATCCAGCTCGCCATAGAATGTGCCGGATCGTGGTACCGAGATCCCACGGCACATTCGTGCTGTCAGCCCCCGCACGGTAGCCCTTTCGGGGAAACGTGGGCCAGAGGAGGAGATTCACTGAAGAGTGAAACTGTAATTGATTGACTGATTCTATAATTACAGCGAGCTCGACGTCCGCTGAGCTAAACCGAAGACTCTGGGCAGCGTCATGGTCGGCATCAGCCAAATTGTTTTTTCTACAGATCCTACGGCTGCATGCTGGGCTCTCAGCAGCACCAGTAAAACAGGAGGGCCCTAGACACCCAGGTGTCATGCAGAGGGTCCCTCAGCATTGTCGAGGTGCTTCCCAGTCCCTCCAGGAAACGATGACAAGTTCATCTCTTTGCCTCACCTCTTCGTTGTATGGGATTTGGGGAGTAAGGGGCAGGGGGCCCTGGGCAGACGGAGGGAGTGAGAAATTTTTAGAAGCAACAGATCTATCTTTCTCCAGTCCGAGTTATTAACAACCAACACACAACGTCAGACCTGCTCCGATTTATCCGGCACGGCTTAACAGCACTTCTGAAGCTTAGCAACAGTTTGAGCATTTTTAAAATTTTAAAGTATTACAGCCGACATGACGATGGAGCATCATGGTGATTGCACAACACTGACGCTATCCAACAGCTACAGCGAGTGCTGCCCAAATACAACGCATAAATCTCAAGGGTCCCCTAATCTCCCCCCCCCTCGTCCCGTCCCGTCCCGTCCCTAGGGCGTTCATGCAGGCTTATTTAGAGCTCGTCTTTCCAGCCTGTGATTTTGACACCACTGATATTTAGACTCCACTCTGCCAACACCTTGTTTTGCTCACGATGTTCCGGTGGATTCTTTCACAGCAGAGTGGGGAGTGGAGTGGAGTTTATGCAGGGGGCAGCAGCTAAAGTAGAGACAGTCCATGTCAGTGTGACAGGAACGGAACCTGCTTAATAATCACCCAAACTCAGCCCCACCAGCCACCCGTGTGATCGATGCCCATCGGCCTGCTGGGAAATGGGGAACTCACCCTGCGGACCAGAAACGCTCAACAGAGACGCGTCGGTCTGGTGTTATATTGCCACAGCAAGGCAGAGTCGCCGCTCGGGGGGGCAGTGTTGATTAATGGCTTCATCTTTGTCACTGACTAAAACCAGATGACCACCCCCACAGACACATAGTCATGCACAATGCACGCACAGAGACTGTACCCAAGGAGGGGTCGTCCTGGTGGGGGCAGGGCGGCTGAGATATCCCAATCCCAGTCATCTCAGCCCACATCCTGCTGTGTCGAAATCTGGCTCTAGGGCTCAACAGCCACATCCCCCCCCCCCCCCCCCACAGAATTACTCAGGCCAGTGAATTGCGTATGAGCTGAAACGGCCCAAGCTCACGAGTGTTTCGTTTATTATCTATTTCCCCACCAAACAGGCTTGCTATCATTGAAGTTCTGAGGTGGAGCGTTCCGGTGGAAGGCAGGGTATGTGAGTAACCCTTTGTGCTGCGCTTGTGTCACCACAGGCTGCAGGCTACATCTTAAAAAGTTTCTGCTCAAACCCACCAACCAAACAAATCCACCATCAACAGAAAGGAGTTCCTGCACTCATGCAGGAGGAGACTAAAGGCTGACCCGCTGCTCCCAAGATGGACTACTGTGTTTGAGTATGACAGCTTATAAAGACAGCCTGATAATAAGAGCTTGTCATGCAGGCCCATATGTGCTTCATAGGTACGTATGTTTCTGACTACCTACCTGCCTACATACTGTAGCTACCTGAAAATCTATTCCTCTGCCTACCTGTTTGTCTCACATCTATCTATCTGTCTATCCGTCCGTCCGTTCCATACGTCCATCCATCCATCCATCCATCTATTTATCTATCTATCTATCTATCTTAGTCTCCCTGTCCATCTGCCTGCCTGCCTGCCTGCCCGTCTGTCTAATGTTCCTATGTAATCTATCCAGCTACATGGCATCTTAGGCGTCCTTCAGACCAGGGCGTATTCCCCAGGAGAAGTCATCTCCCACATCCTTCATTCCGGGATAAATCCTAAAGCAGCCGTGAACAACATCAGCAGGATTTCAACGTCCTGCTGAAAAAACAAATCTGAAGGCCGAAAATAGGATGGCACCAACATGGCAGCTTTCGGCTTCGGCTTGGGGGATGGGGGGGGGGCATGCCCTGTTATTTCTTCTTTCTCTGCTTGTGGACCGGTCGGACCTGCTCCCACATGAAAAGGAAAAACGTTTATGGTTCCAGGTGCCGCGTAGGTTCCCTCTCATCTGCTGGTGCTGCATATTTGATGTGCACACTTCCACACACCTTCTGTGTTTATCCTTCGGTAATTCCCGCTAAGCAGGTTTTCCCCGTAATATATTCATGCACTCTTTGAATTATGAATTCCCGTCATTAAAGCGGTAAACCTGACCGCGGAATGGGACGGAACCCGGCACACACATTTCATAATCAAATCATCTTCATAATAATTAATTTCAATCTCCTCATAATGTGCTTAAAGCCTCATACACGGAATTCGACCTCTCACTGACATGCCGGGGGGGAAGTTAATGTCAGCTCGAGCTGCAGAGCCTTCGAAGAGGAGGGCTGTCTGATTAAAGCTGGCTTTCAAGACAATCTCGCTGTGACATTCACCTGTATTGAGGACTAATGCTGTGTTTATTGCCTTCTGACTGACTTGCTCTGTCTCGATGACTAAATTGCTCTCCCCTGAATTGCACCGTGGATCCAGCTCAATATCGGCAGCTCTGCACGGTCACCGGGGCGACCCCAGAGCTGATTACTTTGGTTGCAGACCAAATCATACATTTTTGGTTATTAAAATTACTCCCTTAATAACTCAGAGGCCCGGCTCCACATTTCAATTACGTCAGCAGCTGGCCCCAGAATTCATAGCACGGTAAATTTGCATTACATAGGAAAGGAGCGTGGAAAGCAACAAGACAGTACATCTGGACTGATTATCAGAGCAATTATCACAGTTAGCGACTACTTTATCAAGCGAAAATAGTGCCTGCGCTCTCGACATGTGGCAGCGCCTCCATCTAAAATCAGATTCGCCAAGCTTCCAGCGGATGGGGCAGATGCGTGTTAAAGGGCCGGATGCTAAATCTGAAGGGGCGTCGGGTCACAACACGGATATAGAGGACAACCTCAGCCCTGATATTCCCAGCAGGAGGCCACAGCCGGAACACGGCGGAAGCTCTTCAGATCACATCCGGAGGCCCATCAAAGGCCCGTATTTGAAGAGGAGGGAAAAAAAAACGTTAATGAAAAGTACAAGAGCATGGGAGGGGACCAATCCCACTAGAACCAGCTCCAATTAAAAACTGCATGTCGGCAGAGTAATGGCCCGATGGCTCCCCACACCCCGGAGTGCGGAAGCCAGGGCTGCATGACGGAGGAACACCTGTCCTGCGTGACGCCTGACTCCACGGCGGCCATTACCCCGCCCTGTCTCTGGTCCGGCGTTTTTGGATAGGGGCACTGGCACACAATGGGGAATATGGGGGAAAGGGGGTTAGGGGTTTTGAAATGGACCAATAAAATCATGTTTCTCTGTTCAATTACTAGCCTGTGATGGTGCTCCGACAGGGGACCATTATGCTCGCTTCATGCCCTTTACATTCCCTCACATGGCAATTATCTGGCATTGTTCACAGGTGGCCCCACACAACTTTCATTATCTGCAAGGTGACGCCAAGCGGATGGGCGGCTGTCAGCACCGTGGATGTGGAGGAACAGCTGAGGTCAAGCGCTTAAAAAATAAAAATGGCAGAGCTCAAACCTGCAAGACCTTCAAAGACCTCGAATTACCATGGAATCTAAATTTACTACTGTAATGTAGCAACAAAAGTAAGCCAGCCTAGCACCACGGGGCTCATTCGGACACCAAATACTTCACCTCGCGACCTCTTTGTGCGCTCAGAAAGTGAGCCCTGACCAGCTCGGCATAGAGTTTTTGGGTGAACTTCTTGCTACCCTTTAACCAACAAAAACCAAAAAAGGAATGCCTCTCTCGGCTAATATCCGGAGGCAGAGTCTTCTGCACACGACTGTGGTCTTCAGGATTTAAGGAGGTCATTGCCCTCGTATCACATTTCACGCCATTATTTCGTTCACCTGACTCTCCTGCTCCTACCAAGCCGGGCCAGGCTCAGGATCGATTTATTTGCTCCGCTGTGGATTCTCTCCAGAGATAAAATGTCCATTTTCAGATGAGATGACCTGATCCATACACAGTATTCCCAGCTAGCTCCAACCTAGCCGTCATGCATTTAGGCATGGGATCTTCTGGCTCCTGAGCCCCAAATCCTGTTAGACTTTCCGATTACCTCTGCGGCAGAGACAGAGCGGCGTCCATGCACACCACCTTACGGCCCATGGCCATGATCACCACTATTCAACACAGGCATTTGTCTGGGACCCAGAAACAATGAAGCTGTCTCTCCTTATACTCCTGGGCCACGCCCCTGCCTGGTAGCCCCTTATACTCCTGGGCCACGCCCCTGCCTGGTAGCCCCGGTACTTGCATACGATCACCACACGCTTACCTAAGTGCCGTAAGTCTTACTCCATTACTGACAGCCATGTAGTCAGCAATCACTCTCATCTCAGTTTACATTATAAACCAATATTCAGCCGAAGAGTACATCTATCAGCCCGTAGCAGTCCGGCCGATAATGAGAGCTTCTGTGCGGGGTGGTCCCACCCCAGGTATGTTACATCACCATATCGGGTTTGCTTTTTCATGCTATCTTTACTTGCTGGCTTTGAGCTATTTTATCCATAAGTAACTCACATAATGTACAGCTGGAGGTTTTAACGGCAAAATAGATAACAGGACCCAGGTCAAGGGTACAGCAGCCTCCTCCCAGGGGGGGGGGCAGGCCTTGCTTCGTCTGCCGGTGCACCTGCGGAGTTTAGCCGCTCTGCTGGTGCTCCCGCGATCCCAGGGAAATGACCATCTATCATCCCCGGGAAGAAGCTGGGTTCTGGGAGCGCTCCAGTAACCCAGATCATGGACTCTGAAATGCATTTCGGCAGACGGAACATTTCCCCGGATTCGCTGTTAAACCCTAAATCACAGGCCTGGCTGGGCTCATACGGAGATGCTGAAAGGAGGCAATTCACATCACGGCGACCGGTCGCCATGGTGTCCTGTACGCACACCCACCCCCCCCCCCCCCCCCCCCCCCCCCCCCCCCCCACCCCCCCCCCCCGCCCGCCGCCACCCCCCGAACCCTTCCCACCCCCCCTCCCCACGCATC
>JAODKM010000002.1:27071240-27094573 GCA_026780845.1 Petrocephalus sullivani | reverse complement strand
TGTCAAAGGGAGTCCCGGGGGGGGGGGGGTATCCATATGTTTATTTTCCAAGTTCAAATGTTTTCGGCATCCCTGCACGTCAGAATTCCGTTGGAATGAAGTGGTGCTGATGGGTCCGGTTCCCGGCTGCTTTAAATCCTGGAGTCAGAGAGCACCAAAGAACACCAGAGAGCACCAGAGAGCACCAGAGAGCACCAGATGCTTCAGCGGCCCATTAAGCGGAGATCCTCGTGAAGCACTTGTGAAAACCTCTCTATGATCACTCCCCCTCATGCTCATTTACATTACTCCCAAAAAAGGCAGTCTACGTGCTCATGCAATTAGCCCTGCCCCTGCTCTTCAATCCCTCCCACACCTCCTCCCACTGTGGATAAAAGACCAGAGTTTCAAGGCGATGAATCAATGGCCAGCCAGATAGTCATCCGCAAAACCCAAGGGACTGTATAATTTACCCCCTGGATTTACTCCCCTGTAGGCTGCTGATAACTGGCAGTAATCAAACGGCCGTCTGTGTGTTAATGTGTATTCACAGGAGGGGGGGTGGCCATGTTTGTTAGTCCATGCAGGATTGTGGGTGGCAGTCTTACGGTCTCATTTTCATAGTGTATCTTCCAGCAGCCAGCAGGGGAAGGGGCTGGAGATGGGAGAGTTCTGTTTCAGTCCTTTGGTGAAATTTGTTTTTAATTACCCTTGTAAATAATTCAGAGTTGCCTAAAAAATAAAGTAGTCTGATCTCCGGGCCCAACACGGCCCAGAGATTCGGTAAGGATCCTGCTCTAGGAACCTGGGGCTGAAGTTGTTTTTCCCCAAGTGCTTCTCCAAGCAGATCAGCAAGCCCACACTCCTGCGGTGAACGAGAACCGCACCAAGCTGATCAGGAGGTCCACACCCCTTCGGTGTGCGAGAACCAGACTACGCAGATCAGCAGGCCCACACTCCTGCGGTGTATGAGAACTGCACCAAGCAGATCAGCAGGTCCACACTCCTGCGGTGTACGAGAACCTCTCCAAGCAGATCAGCAGGCCCACACTCCTGCGGTGTACGAGAACCTCTCCAAGCAGATCAGCAGGCCCACACTCCTGCGGTGACTGAGAACCTCTCCAAGCAGATCAGCAGGTCCACACTCCTGTGGTGTACGAGAACCTCTCCAAGCAGATCAGCAGGCCCACACTCCTGCAGTGTACGAGAACCTCTCCAAGCAGATCAGCAGGTCCACACTCCTGCGAGAACCGCACCCATCCAGGAGGGAATGACCTGCAGTTAAATCAATACCAAGACAGCAGAGGCCCACAGAGCCAAGCATGGATGTAATTAGACCTCAGTAGGTACGGGGAGTCCCTAATTTCCTAATTGTTGTTATACTTCCAGTGTGCACAGGGTTCTAAATAAGGGGGCTTTCCTTTTGAAGCCATCAGTTTTTTTTTCCCCAGAGTACAGAGATTTAACAATAAATGACAGCAGGCTTATAGAAGCACCAACTCTGAGCGATCTGAAAGCCCCATGTTAATGAAGCCCGATCTCTGCTGAGCTGCACCCGGCCTGCAGGAAGCTCATTTGCACACTCCATCAGGAAAATGGCAAATGGAAGCCTGTTCGAGAGCTGGGCGAGGACAAAACTGGCCAACCGGCAGCTTACCAGTTCCGATCCCTAGCAGATCCCTCCTGGACAGCCAGCAAACATGCAGCTGTAACGCTGAGCATGCCGCTCTAGTTAAGAGGGCCAGCTGGGCGTGTGTACTTTGAAGGAGGTTAGAATTTCACTTTTGGAAGGATTATGTTTGCCCTTGCCGTTGGTCCTCAGGACTGCTCGGCACGGTGTGGTCTCGGCCTTGTTGTTTCAGAGCCTGAACCTGCAAACTGGACATTAAGTACAGCAAAGAGCCATGACAAGTCAGACGCAGTGCTGGATGCTTGGCCTGGTGACACAGAATGTGGATCCCACCCCTTATTCCATGGCAAGATCATTTGTACAGGTGATGGATATGGTAAAACACCCAGCATCTCCCAAAATCCCAGTTTAATTGCATTTAATTGTTTCATAATTGACTGATTATCCTTTTAAGTATCTATCTATATATCCATCCATTCATCCATCCATCCATCCTGTGTGCAGCAGGTGATTCTTCGAGGGTGATCATCCACATCCCTGGCACAAGTGGACTGGGGAAGTGGGTCCAGGGGTGACATTTAAAAGGGAGCCAGTGGCTGAAGCTTTATGTGGGCAAAGGTGGGGAGCGCGATGACTCGCATGTCGTCATGGGAACAAACAGGTGAAGTGTATAAGCCAGCGTCACTGATTTCTAGGCCGCTCTGTGCCGCTGACTCACTCCCAGTGTGAGAGTACGCTGCTCTCCCTCACAAGCATAGATGTCGACTGTGCTTTTTCTGAATCTTACCCACAAACCTGCACAATTCACAATCATTCATGCGCCTGGATATTATTACCGAAGTAATTGCAGATGGAACGGGCTCCTCCTGGGTCCTGAAGTGCACTGTTTTAGTCACACATCAGGATTCTTACCCATGATGCCACTCGCTGTTGTACTCTGCAATTTACTGCTACGCATGCAGGCCCTCATCCCAGGGCAGTCTCGCAGCAACCTGGCACCGCAGACAGAGCTCCGCTGATAAATCAGACTCTGCTGTAGCCAGAGAAAGGCAGCACTGACGGGAAATTCATGCAGCCAGACTGAGATTATGAAGATCCGATAAGGGCTTCCTTTTAGTAATAAAAAATGGCCCTGTTCACCTCACACTCCGTCTTTGAATATGGAAAAACAATGCATTAATGAAGAACTGTCAGGAACAGGGTTGAACTGACTCAGAACCAATGACCCAAAAACGTGAAATGTTACATTAATCTTATCCTGCTTATACTGCCCAAATATATCTCGTTTGCTTTCGTTTCCTCTTTTTAATGCCAGGGAATTTCGTTCTTTTGAAAAGCATCTGATCGCAGAACGAGAGCGGGGAAATCGAGTGATGTTAGCACTCTGCGTATCTGGTCATATCGGTGCCTGTCGCACGTTGGCTCTCTCAGTCACGGTCATTATCTGTGAAGCGCACGAGCGCCATCACTCACCATGGAGCTGGCTGCCTGCTCTCTCTCGAGGTCAGTGCTTCCCGTAGTGTCTCCGACACGGCACACACGGTCGTGGGGTGGGGGGGGGGGGCGCAACACCGCCTGATTGGCCCAATGGGACTGTTGATGTGACATGAGGTTCATCCCATGTCATCGAAATTCGGAGCCGGGGAAATATAAGAATATGAAATAAGCTGACAGTAAACACTACAGGCGTCACAGCGCAGATCTTAAAGCCAGAAGTGATATTAACAGATGCAGCTCGAGCACTACATGTGAGGAACTCAACAGCAAAGGGTGCAATCCTCCTGCCTCAGAGGGATTCATACGTTTGACGTGCGACTCAAATTCTGACTTATGTTACACCCATTTAAACAGAGAGGGTGTTGTGCGGTGTACAATTAAACATGTTTTAGAGACCTGACATATAAATGAAAAGTGTAGGCAGAAGATTCCTGGTCCATAAGGTGGCGTCCGAGGCACCTTCAAGGAAGCCTAAACTGTTAATGGTGAAAATAAACGTGTTGCAAATACTTGTAAAGCCACTGAACGATGAAAGATCGTGGCCCTTGGCCAGTCCTGTTGGACACCAGCTTTTCCACATTTTCTCTCGTCATTGGAATGAAGCTACTGATGGATAAGGATGAGATGAAAAGACCTCTGTAGAAACTCAACCACGGCATCCAGGTCACAGGCATTGGCTTTGTGCGAGAGCCCCGACCGGAGCGTGTCAGAAATCATTCACTACAGTGGAACAACGGTCTGTTTGTCGAGTGCCTGGCAATCAATTAAAATTTCCTCCAGTTCTTCTGTAAAGATCATTTCAGGGTGGGAAATTAAATGACATAATTCATTCAACGCAGCCCACGATTGTGTGCAGCGATTTGTCAAAACGCGTTAGCTAAATGATTTATCGAATCCTATTAACATCGACGGGCTCCCCAGGCGCGTGGGTGTCAGCATTTGCTGCGTCCGTTACGCAGCATGGCCAGGTAAACGACAGGTGTCCGGCCCTAACGCTTACAGGCGGTGCCAGGTGCACATCAGCTAGGGGGTCCACTACCGGATATATATTTAATCATCATATTTCCATTTTCGATCCAGGCGGACACATGATAAATGTTGCAGTGCTTTCAGACTCTGCTCCGCTTCCAGAGTAAAATCTTAAACCCAAGCAAGGCTCAGCCAATGACTCATTTGAGGGATAGTTGTTCTTATTTCTTTCAGCGTGTCGACACATTGTCAAATGCCACTTTGTCAAACCCCACTTTGTCAAAGCCACCTCTCATGCACAAATTTGATTCAGCAGTATATCCCAGACAATAGCAGCAAAAAATGAAAACATCCCTCTGAGGTGCAAATTTAATCAGAATTAATGAGGTCATAAATCCATTTCTGGTAGCAAATTGCATTGGAAGTGAGGAGGGTCGAACTCACACCACGCTGATGAAGTCTGATGTCAGAAAAAAGAAAGAGCACAATGAACCATGTTCATGTTTTACACAGAACCAGCACCAAAACCCTGAAACCCTTTGATCGGGGCAAATATGAGAACCAGCACAGGAACACCGAAACCCACCTGCTAGCTGGGTCTCAACCCACAGGGCCTGGCTGCAATTATATGAGTCCACTCTCCTGTGGCCCACCACCTGCAGGGGTGGCTGTAAGGGTTGGGCGCAATATAGATTGGGTGGCAGTTAATGGCAGGAGACTTGGTGGACAATTGTTAGCTACCAAATATGGGTGTAGGAATATGGATGTCACTGTGGTGAGCAATAGAGTCACCTCCCTTCAACTCTGAAGCTCTAACTGTTGTTTGTGTTTATGCACTGAACACCAGTTAAGAGTATCTGGTGCTTATTCTGGGAACTATATTGTTCTACTGGTTGACTGGTTAACAACAGTGAAACGTAGAAGGGTGTGATTGTGAGGAATGGCATGTCTGATCTGAACTGGAGTAGTGCTCTGTTGTTGGACTTCTGTGCTAACCACAGTTTGTCCATAATGAACACCATGTTTGAGCATGGGATTCATAAGTATACCTGGCACCAGACCACCCTAGGCCACAGCTTGATGATCCATTCTGGAATTGTTTAATTGATTCTGCAACCGCATGTCTTGGACACTCAGGTAAAGACAGGAGCTCAGCTAACAATTACAATCTGATGGTTAGTTGAATCTTATGATAGGAGAAATGCTGGATAGACCTGGTGGGCCCAAACTCATAGTGAAGGTGTGCTGGGAATGTCTGGCAGAAGCCCCTTACTGGGAAATCTTCAACTTGCACCTTTGGCAGAATTTTTCTTGCATCTGACTTGTCCGGGTGACAATCCCCAAATGCAGTGGTGAGCACCAGCAGTAAAGGGAGTTGTAGGCTGGAGAAGGAGACCTTCCAAGCTTGGTTAGGTTGAGAGACTCCTGAAGCAGCTAACAGGTACTGGCAGGTCAAGTGGAAGGCGGAGGAATTTCGTGAGGCTATGGAAATTGACTTTCGATTGGCCTTGAAAAGATTCTGGCAAACTGTCAGGTGGCTCAGGAAGGGGATGCAGGGCTTGACCCATGCTGTTTACAGCAGAGATGCAGCACTGTTGACTTCAGGTGGAGATATAGCCACGCAGTTGAAGGAGTACTTTGAGGACCTCCTGAGTCTTACTGACACACCTGCCTTGGAGGAAGTAGAGTTGAAAGACTCAGAGGAGGACTTACCCATCACTAGAGTCATTGAAGCAGTCAAAACATTCTTCACTTCATTCTTCAGTTTACAGGGGTGGATGAGATTCAGCCTGAGTTTCTGAAAGCTCTTGATGTCTTAGCAGACTCTGCAACATTGTGTGGAGGTCAGAGATAATGCCTTTAGATTGGCAGACTGAGATGATGGTCCAAATTTTTAAAAAAGGGGAATGGAGGATGCGTTCCATTTTGCCTATGCTAGAGTACTGTATAGGAGGGTCCGTCCATTGGTCACACCTTGGGTCAATGCAGAACAATATGGATTCTGTCCTGGTCATGGTACACTGGATCAGTTCTTCACCCTCAGAAGGATACTGGAGAGTTTTTGGGAGTTTGTCTAACCAGTTTACATGTGTTTTGTGGACTTGAAAAAGGCATGTGACCAGGTCAGGATTGCATCTTTGCTTTTTGCAGATGATGTGGTCCTGTTGGTCTCATCGGGCTGTGACTTGCAGTGAGTACTGGGCCAGTTTTAAGCTGAGTGCGAAGCAGCTGGGATAAGGACCAGTACCTCCAAATCTGGGGTCATGGTTATCAACTGGAAAAGGGTGGATTGTCTCGCCCAGGTTGAGGAAGAGTTACTGCCTCAAGCAGCGGAGTTTAAGTATCTGTGGGTCTTGTTCACAAGCGAGTAAAGATGGGACAGGGAGATTGACAGGCAGATTTGTGCAGCATGAACAGTTACTTCGATGCTGTACCATTCTACCGTGATACAGAGAGAGCTCAGCCAGAAGGCAAAGCAATTTATCAGTTGATCTATTTTCCTACCCTCACCAATGGTCATGAGCTTTGGGTAGTGACCAAAAGAAGGAGATACAAGCTGCAGAAATGAGTCTCCTTTGCCAAGTGTCTGGGCTCATCCTTAAAGAGGGTGACGAGCTCTGACATTCAGGATGAGCTGCTCGCTGCATCAAAAGGAGATGGTTGAGGTGGATGAGGCATATATCTATGATGACCTTCCTGGAAAACTGTTTTGGGCAAATCCAACTGACAGTGGACATGCTCGAGAGATTATACCTTGGTATTCCCCTGGAGAAAGTGGAGAAAGTGGCTGGGGAGACTTCCAGGGAGTTCTGGGCATCCCTGCTTAGACTGCTGCTCCTGCAACGTGGCCTGAGACAAATGGCAGAAAATGGATGGATGAGCCAATAAAAAAATCAGCACAGGAAGTCTGACATCCTGTGGGTAGAGACAGTGCAAGAGCTGGGAGACATTTAAAGAGTTTCTAGCAGAGAAAAACAGTCGCACTTAATTCAAAGGAACGTGAGGAAATGACACTGATTACTTTTTCCTTGATTAAACGTTGCATCTGTCAGCCCACCCAAGAGAAATAAAAGAGCAAATAATGATGTTGTGAAGTTATTTACTTTTTTAAAGTAAATGATCTTAATGCACTGTAACTCAGACACAAATCCTCTGTCTGCTGTCAGACAAAGGCAAGATCGTAGCTTGACCCAGTTGGCTTCCCCCACTGGATTTCTTGACACCTCTGTCATTTCCCATACAAGGATAATTCGAGGCTTTTTTATGATTTTATCATTTTTATGTATTTAATGTAGCCGATGACAAGAGGCCGCTGGAAAGGGGAGAAATGCCATCTCAATAGCTGATTTCCCTGGCTGGCCAATTAAACAAAATATGGAAAATAAAAAGTGTGCCAGTCCCCTTATCCATTTATTTGTCTGTCTGTCTCTCTATTTGTTTGTTTATTTGTTATTTGTTTGTTTGTTTGTGTGTCTGTCTGTTTGTTTGTTCATGTATTTGACTCTTTGTCTATCTGCCGTTCTCTGATTGAGTGATATCCAAATGTACTCCTGGCCTCCCCAGCTGCAGAAATTAGATGAACCATATTAAGCTAAACATGTACAAAAGTGGGCCCTGGAGAATGACCATGTACCAAACACACAGGACGCCTGAGCCGGATAACCACAGCACCGGCTGGCTCACCGCTTAACCAAAACGTGAGAAAGGACCCCCCAGGGTGTGCAGCCGTGACCCTGACCCTTGCCGGGGCTGGAAAAAGAGAACAGGGGGAGGACAGGCAAAATCAATCAGCCATCGCTCGTATTTGGGGCCCGGGATGCCAATTATTGATCTTCATGCGCGTGGTTAGGAGGCGGTAATTCATCATGCACCGTAAACCCTGGGGTAATTAAGCGGGAGCGCCAGGCCTGTGAAGGCGCCCAACACATTCTGTGCAGGAGCGGTCAATCATTCCATTAGGGTCTTGTGGGGAACTTCTGCATGTGAGGGGTGGGGCCAGCTTTGCCCCGCCGCCCGCGGCAGAGAGACCTAATTAAAAGGTGGCCCAGCGGAATTCTCCAACCTGAGCCCATTTTGTGGGCTTTCGAACAATTTTAGAGTAATTCCCCACATATAGCTGGGATGCTTCTCTGCTCATTCCCATCTTTCCCTTCCGTGCTCATCACTGCTCTCACTCTTACTCTTGTTCCCTCCATCTCTCACCCTCTCTCTCATTCTCCTATTCTGTGTCCCTGTCTCTCACTCACTCTTTCATTCTCTTTCCCTACATCTCTCACCCTCCTTTTCCCTCTCTCTCTCTCTCTCTCTTGCTTTTTCATTCTCTTTCCCGCCATCTCTCACCCTCTCTCTCATTCTCCTATTCTGTGTCCCTGTCTCTCTCCCTCTCTAGCTCAAACTGATAGATATTTAACTACTTCTGCGTCCTACTGGGCTGGGCACAGCGATATTCCATGGAATCCTCTCATGGTTTGATAAGGGGAGAATGAGAGAAATACCTCTCGGTTAATTGCAAAGGGATTTTTGTTCTCTTACAAAAAAAGCATCGGGCTGCTGTCCTCACTTAGGGTGTTCACCAGGTTTTTTCAGCCCTGGGAGTGCTGCCTTGCGCTTATTGTTGTGCAAAACAAAAAAGGAAAATTGAATAACAGTACAATTAAAAGCCAAGGGATCTACCAGTCATTTGCATATATTAACAAAATTACCCATTCAGATCACTGGGCCTGGATCAGTTCTAGAAAGACTGGAAAACATATCGCTTTTGTGTTGGCGGTGCAGGAGATTCGCACTGCAAAACACTGGTTCATGTTATTTATAAAACACCTCAAGCAATATGCCATGAAGTAATACATATTTTGCCACATTTTGAAGAGAATGTGCGGTATTCAAAGTCAGATTTAGTCATCTGGATGGGATGTGGTAATCTGAGTACCAAAATGCAATAACTAACAATTAAAGATTTCTCAATTAATTTTATTGACTTTGGAAAGAAGCATTTATCACAAAATGGAAGGGTGTCAAGAATAGATTTTTGAAATGCCAAAGTAGGCCACGGAGAGCAGCCATGGATAAAGTCCGTGGGATGCCAACCACACCCATGGAAGCACCGTCCCCATGTGGAAGTGAGGAGCTGGGATTGTGGTCACTCTCATAGCAAAGGGTGCCAGCCCGCTAGCACAGCCTCGCCTGATCATACACATGCTGACCAATTGCTGTGGGACACTCCTGATGAGGTGTGAGCAATGCTAAGCTCATGTCAGATCAATGCTGGATTAATTTATAATGCTGAGAATCTCGCAACATGATATGTCTGAGTGAGGCTGACCATACAGACCCGCGCATAAAATATTGAAGCATCTCTTTCAGTTTTTTCATAAAAATCTTGACTTGATATAGTTCTGAAGAGCCCCAGTGATTAACCAGACAACGCGGCTGGCCAGTCACGCAACGCGCTGAGATTTCTACACCCAGTTTGACAGGGTCAGAAGAAGCTCCTGTAATCCAGGCTCAAGGTCAAAGCCCCCTAAACACCCAACCACCCCCCACCACCCACCACATGATCCGCACCCAGGTGCAAAACTACCACCTGCATATGCGAGACAGGAAATCGAGCTCCGGATAATTAGCTGGCTTGATTCTGGCAGAATCAGGTGTTTGCTGCTTGTACGTAGAAAACAATAAAGACTGAGACTATAGCTTCTGCTGTGTATCCAACTCTAACACTCAAAATGAATATTTCATACGGGGCATTAATTTTTTTCCCAGCACTCCAGAGCTGTCATTCATTTTAAAGTAGCGATTTCATATTGGCAGCACACGACCACTTCAGCAGACTTAGCGGAAAATGGAGAAATTAGTATGGAAGCAACAATGATGCTGACAATTATGGTGGGTCACGGCCGTGCCTGGCTGGGCCTTCCAGGGCCTCAGACGGCTAAGACGGATTCACCGATGTCAGGAAGGATGAAGCGTTTCTATAAAGGCTTCAGATTATAGGTTTATGGGCGGGGAGGGGGGGTGTACAATAGAGAGGGGGGCAAATCAATTGCTGCGATTTCTCCCTGTCAAGGGTTCCATCTTGTTTATGTTTTCTAAAGTGAGGAAGCTGACTCCCCCCTTTAGCCACATTCCCCAAAACAGGTCTATATTTAGAGTGGGTGACACGAGTTGTTTCTTTTCTGTTTGTGTCAGGACTAAAGGTCTCCCCCGGGCTTTAGCTCGACTTCCTGTGCAACCAAAGACGGATAATTGGTTATTTTGAGTAATTTTATGAAAGCAGTTCGACTGGCGCTGCTCAGCCCCGGGTAAATGACACACCCAGGGAATACAGCGCGGCAGCCATCGTTAGATGCAGAGCAGGGGGTGTGGGCTGTGCCAGGGGGACAGGAACGTGCTCAAGCCTTCATGTGAGGCTTCTGCTCACGGCCGCACCTGAGGTGCTGTACCAGGGATGCTGAGCCAGACTGAAACTGAGCTGTACTGGGGATGAGCTACTGTACCAGGGATGTGCTGCTGTACCAGGGATGTGCTGCTGGAGCGGGGATATGCTGCTGTACTGGGGATGAGCTACTGTACCAGGGATGTGCTGCTGTACCAGGGATGTGCTGCTGGAGCGGGGATATGCTGCTGTACTGGGGATGAGCTACTGTACTGGGAATGTGCTGCTGTACCAGGGATGTGCTGCTGTACTGGGGATGAGCTATTGTACCAGGGAGGTGCTGCTATAGCAGGGATATACTGCTGTAGGGGATGAACCACTGAACCAGGGATGTGCTGCTGTACCGGAAATGAGCTACTATACCAGGGAGGCACTGCTGTACCGGGGAAGAGCTACTGTAGCAGGGATGTAGCGGGAATGTATTGGTAATGAGGTGCTGTACTGGGGATGAGCTGCTGTGCTTGGGATGTACTATTGCCTCCCATGCAACGAGGATGTATGGTTCGCTTTGTGCTGTTATTTTAAATACCCTTTTTAAGACTTCAATAAAGCGAAATAATACCATTTCCACAGCAGAGCACCCACACGAAGTCAAATACAGGCTACATTGTCCTCTCTTTTATTTAGATTGGCAGAGAAATTAAATACGGATACTCGCTTGGAAGATGGCTCTTTTTTAATGAACAGAGAAATGCTCGCCATGCAGTTTTATCCTGCTGTAGGTGAATGACTTGACTAAATCTGAATCAGGGAACATCTCAGTCAGCCCTAAGGAGACTTTGTCACTGGATTTATACAGAGCTCTGCTGCTGACCTACAACACTTGACCCTCAGAGTCACCAAATCTGGCTGAGTGGCTGTGATGTCACCTGATCTGAGATCCAATAGGCTGACAGCAGACGATCAGCTGACAGCAGCTAATGGTCCTACGTCAGACTCCATCAGAACTGTGTTCTGCTGACTGCTATAATGATGCTAAAGTTTCTCAGACGTCAGTTGGGAACATTAGTTTTCTTCATACCTGCTTTCAGTGTCTTTTAACATGTTTAGAATCTAGTGCCAAAGAAAGACTTTCTATGAATGCCATGTCTACAAGAATCTATGTACGCATTCATAAAGCATTATAAACATAAAGCATAACACATTATAGTCATGTTTTTCATGCATTATAAAGTTCCCATCTACAATATACTATAGATTCATAATGCAGTAGAAAGTACCTTAAATTCTTATACCGACCCTAACAATGTATTATTATAGTATCTAGCGCATTATAGATGATAGCTTTAACTGAAGTGTTACTGAAAAAATACTTGTCAATACCAACCGGTCTCAAAATTTTCATCCTCCAGAACTGGTTCCTCTCACACGACACTGCAGAACAGTCCCATTTCCTCTCAAACAACACCACAGAAAAGACTAAGTTTTGATTCCTCACAACACAGAATAACAGGCAGAATCTGATTTCTCCAATATGAAGACCTTAACCTTGTTTGGTGAAATCCCAGAGTGAGTAAATTGCTTGAACTCTTGAGTAAAACATGCAATATTAATGCATTATTACTTTCACCTGTGTAAGGCTCTTTGGATAAAAGCTTTGGACCAGTATGCGTGGGATGGTACATGGGCAGCAGGGAGGTCCTGACAGCACTGAGCACGACTTGACACTGCTGGGCCTGGTCTCTGGCTAAATCAACAACGGCAGACAGTACTTGGCGAGAATGCCACACTCAGGAAAGGCCAGGAGAGAGTCCCCGTGTTTATATTACATCTCCCCCTGGGTATCTGTGTAATAACTCTGATTTCAGATCCTGAAACGGCAAAGCCGGCAGCAGATTGGAAATAGCAGGGTAGGAGATTACAACCCAAACCGTATATGTAATTAGGTGAGACAATAATATTTAGTGAAGCAACGTTTTTTTTTGTTTGCAGTGAAGAAACAGTGTAATTTCTCACGAATACGAGAGCGGCATAAACAAATCCAGTACGATGACAGGGCGCCCATGTGCAGTAGTGAAAGTGAAAGCACGTATCACCGTGCACGGGCAACGGGATGTCAACAGCTTTTACCACCAGAGGACATAAACCACTTTCATAAAGGCAACCCTGACAAAACAGGAAAAAATACATAAATAAATCCCAAATATCAAGGATTATGTTCCCAGATCTGCCCGCTTGACCCCTGCCTGCTCCTTCCTGCACAAAAAAGAGCCTTCAGGACTGCTAGAGATCTCTACCCTAGATGGCAGCACGTGGTGGCCTTGGCTCTCAGACCCGCCTCGAACCCTCAGTTTACACTGAAGGCTGCATGCCATGCCAGGATGCCAATGGATCTGTCATCGCGGCTGGTTCGGGTGTCATTCAGCCACATGACAATTCCTGTGTACCGGCACGCTCACTCTTAGTTTCACATCCTTTCCCAGTTTCTGCAGTGTTTACCCCAAGATGCTTATACTGCCTAATTCACTTAGAGGATTTCTTTACCGAGACAAACTGGTGGAGCTTAAGACTTTGGCTGTTTGTACTGCAGCCTGACAAAATGGCACGCTGTTACAGGAGGTGGGCGCTGCATAAGGAGGTTATCATTGTCAAAGTAAGCCCCCCCCCAAACGCACGACTCTCATATCAGTCCTTTTATCTGGTTTTTAATGATATATTCATCTCCTAAGATCGGAAATGTCATTAATGCGGCATGATGGCACATAATTCATGGACGTTCGTGCTGAGAGTTTATAATATATGGGTTTCTGAGATGTAGGTGTTACTTTGTCCCCGGTGTGTAGTGCAGATATTACATCTATAACACACAAGTCATGAAAGAAAATTAACCTTTATTATTCATGTTTCATCCTGGGGTCTGATGCAACTTAAAAAAAGTCAGAGGAAAGATTAACATTTAATTGGAGTCCTGGCTTGCTGTTAACCCCACTGAGCTGGTGCTGGTACAGTCCGGAGCTTACTGATCCCTCAATCATTCATCAGCTGCATTTTGTCTGACGTCTGACTCTGCGTCCTCATTAGGACGGAGCGCTTAGGAGACCTCCGGGAGCAGTCGTCATGACGATTATTGTCTCGTTTCCGAGACGGCTCTCGCAGGCCCGTCTCACAGGTGTTTCCGCCATTGCTCTCGCTGGCCGCTTCGATAGCCAGAGCAGGAGCGATCTTCAAGCCCGGACACTTTCGCAGAAACCATGCTCCCAGGTTCCTGGGCATCCCTGCCAGCTACAGACACTCGTGCCAAGAGTGCTGAGAGCGTAAGCCGGAGCCTTGGCTCGCGTTTAGCCCCACCCCCCTCTCAGCTGTAGCCAGGAGTCCCGAATAAACAAGCAAAGTGCATCAGCTCCTTCAACAGACCTGTCAGGTAAGCGCAGGGCGGGTGAAGAATGCAGATCAGCCAGGCAGGGCCGAGCATGGGGAGAGCCTGGTTACTGCAGTGCCATGCTAAACTGCCTACAAGTTACAGGTCAGAAATGTTTGATGGGCCCCTATAGCCATCTTGCTTTGGTGTCTTGACACATTGCACATTCAATATGGAGAGCACTGTGAAAATGTAGCAATAACTAATACTAATAACTAATACTGAAATAAGTGTTACAACCTAACTAAGCAACATGTGGCGTTATCTGATGCTGAACAGAAAATAAAGCAGTTGGAGCTAATGTAGGTTGCCCACTCACATACCTGTTGGTGTCTCTTCCCAGACTGTCTCTTCTGCTCCACAGGGGCTCTCTCTGTTTTTCTGGGGATCTCCACTTCTCCTCCTCTCCAGTTGCTTTTTTGTCTCCTCCTCTAACCAGGAGCTGTCTCTGTCTCTCTGTCTGTCTTTCTCTCTGTCTGTCTCTCTGCCTGTGTGTCTGTCTCTGTTTGTCTGCCTGCCTGTCTGTCTGTCGGTCTGTCTCTCTGTCTCCGACTGTCTGTCTGTCTGTCTCGCTCTCTGTTTGTCTGCCTGCCTATCTGTCTCTGTTTGTCTGCCTGCCTGTCTATCTCTGTCTGTCAGTCTTTCTCTCTGTCTGTCTGTATGCCTGTCTCTGTCTGTCTGTCTGTCTGCCTGTATGTCTGTCTCTCGCTCTCTCTGTATGTCTGTCACTTTGCCTGTATGCCTGTCTCTGTCTTTCTGTTTCTCTATCTGTCTGTCTCTGTATGCATGTCTCTGTCTGCCTATCTCTCTCACTGTCTGTCTCCCTGTCTCTGTCTGTCTCTCTGTCTCTGTCGTCTCTGTCTGTCTGTCTCTCTGACTGTCTGTCTGTCTCTCACTCTCACTGTCTGTCTGTCACTCTGCCTGTCTCTGTCTGCCTATCTCTCTCTGTCTGTCTGTCTCTGTAGGTCTCTGTCTATCTTTCTGACTGTCTGTCTGTCTCTCTCTCTGTCTCAGTCTGTCTCTCTTTCTGTATTTCTGTCTCTGTCTGTCTGTCTTTCTGTCTGATAATGTCATCCCCACCAACTCTCCACCTTCTATTTCCAGTCAAAGAGACACCTCCATCAAGGCAGCTTGAATAACAGAAGGTGTGTGTAACATTAACTGCTACTGTATTAAAAAGCATATAATTTTGTTTGGAAAAAAAATTGTGCTGCTTGGGCCCCCAAATGGTGTGGGCCCCTAGGCCCACGCCCAGAATACCCACTGGATAATCTGGCCTAGAAGACGGTGCTGTACTAAGTTGGGAACAGACATGACTGAATCTACTGTACTACACTGAAGAAAGAGAAATACTGTACTATACGAAACTTTACTACAGCATAGGGTACTGTACTAAGTTGGGAACAAACAAATTATAGCATTGTACTAAGCTGAGGAGAGGGAAATACAGCAT
Organism: Petrocephalus sullivani; assembly: GCA_026780845.1. NCBI lineage: Eukaryota > Metazoa > Chordata > Actinopteri > Osteoglossiformes > Mormyridae > Petrocephalus > Petrocephalus sullivani. The sequence goes on along the minus strand of JAODKM010000002.1, from coordinate 27,079,251 downwards.
GGTACTAAACTGGATACAAAAAAATATGATCCTGTATTAAGCTAGGAACAAACACAGCTGAGAGCTGGATACAAAACAATAATATGTTCTAAAATGCCACATAAAATGTTTTCAAAGCAGCCATGCCATTCTAGTTAACTCATCTTTCTCCTTCCTCCTTCTTAAGCTGGTATTTTCAGACTGACGTCTGTATTAAACATGCACATCACGCATCCCTGGCCCACGGCTGGCCGTGGTGGCAGAAGATGGCCATACACGAGGGCGCCCCCTGCTGGCATGCTGAGGCAGCCCCTGCCAGCACTGGGCCCGGGCTCTGTGAGCATTCTTTGAGCCTTCAGTCGCCCGGCTTCTGTCGGCATGGCTGCTGGAGTTATTTACGCTCCTCAGGCGTGGCGAAGATGCCTTTATGCAGAGCGGCGTGGATTCCTCACCGCGTCGTTGTTACGCCTCGGTGCCTCAGGGGAAGAGCTACGACGGTGCTCCCTCAACCGTCCTCCTATGACTCTCTATCCTTGTTCAAAAAACCACTCTAGCCTGTCGCAGGAAAAAAAACAGACATGGCGAGCATTCAGGGGCAGGCCGTCGGTGTGCTGACGTGTTGGAGCTTCGGTGCGTAGGCCTTCTTTGGTTTGCGTTCCGGCACTGAGTCTGACGTAGCCGGATAGCTGGGGTGGGCTAGTGCCCAGAGCACTAAATGCACCAGGTAGTGCAGCACAATCCAAGCCCAAACGTATCTCTACTAGCATGTTTATTTTGCCGTCACTCCTCTAAGATAAAAGCTGTATTACATACTGTAAGAAACAGTCAAGAAAAAGCTCAGGGCTGCTTCATATTCAAAAATAATAATCTCAATATCGACTGTAATGCCTTAGATTTTGGGCTATAATTAACTCACTTATCGATCAAAAAACAGGAACCATAAATAGATATACAGGGGAGAGACGTAAATGTTCATTTTTAGCATTAGCTGTTAATTTTCTTCACTTGCTAATCTTGAGAAGAATCAACGCAATTATATTTCAGGTATTTTTGAATCTGAGTGTTATTAATAGCCACTGGAGACATGGCAGCGGAGAACCTGAGCCATTATGCGAGTGGTACAGGGTGGCGCGGGGGGGTCCAGTCCTGTGATCTCACAGGCTTGGGGGTTTGAGCTTGTTTAGCCACAAAAAATGCCTCTGGGGGGCTTAGTCCTGACCTGGGGGGGCTTAGGCCTGACCTGGGGGGGCGGGGGGGTGGAACAGACATACCGCGTGCCGAGTTTCTGTCTGCGTTGTATTCTCAGTTGGTTTTGTACCCTAAGTGGGCACAACTTGACCTTCCAGAAGGATCTGGCCACGTTGTTGGCAGGGGGGCATAATGAGAGGAGGGCCAGAAGAGGGACAGTCACGGCAACGCTCTGAAGAGCAGGAAGCCACTCCAGGCGGGCAAATTCGGGGACATCGTCAGGAGCTCTCGTCTGGATGGTGACACAAGTGTGGGCTTGTGGCCGCTTTGCATATTTATACACGCATGCCCCCATCCAAGCGCTCGGCCTTTAAGCCACCTCCCCGAACATCACACCAGCATGCGGGCCCTCGCTCTTCACCTGGGCGCCAGGCCCTGAGTGCGGGTGTGACAGGGCGACGTGGCGGCGGTGGCACGGAGACGTGTGAGCACGCAGCTGCTTATTCTCCGCCGTTTCTCCGTGGAGGAGCTTCGTAGCCAGCCGTGTGACTTGCCGAACGAGCCTCTCAACTGACACATCTTCCAATCCCTGAAAATAGTTTTCAGTTTCAAGCTAAAAGCGCCGTCAGTATTCGGGTAACGGAAGAGGAAAAGGAAAAAAAATAGCCCTGTGGAGGGTGCGGAAAACGCGAGGTATGCCTGTGAGCGCCGGCCGCCAGGTCATCCTGCGGCAGCGTGGGAAGAAACGCAGCAAGTGGCAAAGCGCACTGCCCCCTCGCTGGCGAATCACAGAGCGACCGCAGCCTCGTTATCCCCGTGCCCTTTTCACTGCGCAGGGAGGAAAAGGCAAGGAGAGGAGCTCACTGGCTTTTAGCTTGTCGCGGAGGCCTCTCTCTCTATCTCTCTCCCCCTCTCTCTCTCTCTCTCTCTCTCTCGGTCGCTCTCCCACACTCCCCTCTGTCTCTCCCCTCTGTATTTCTCCCCCTCTCTCTCTGTCTCTCTCCCCTCTGTCTCTCTCCCTCTCTCTCTCTGTCTCTCCCCTCTGTCTCTCTCTGTCTCTCCCCTCTGTCTCTCTCTGTCTCTCCCCTGTCTCTCTCCCCTTTGTCTCTCTCTGTCTCTCCCCTGTCTCTCTCCCCTCTGTCTCTCCCCTGTCTCTCTCCCCTCTGTCTCTCTCCCACTCTCCCCTCTGTCTCTCTCCCCTCTGTCTCTCCCCTGTCTCTCTCCCCCCTGTCTCTCTCCCCTCTGTCTCTCTTTGTCTCTCCCCTCTGTCTCTCTCCCCTCTGTCTCTCTCTGTCTCTCTCCCACTCTCCCCTCTGTTTTTTTTTTTTATTCCCGATGTCTGACTGTAGTGCCGTGCTATTGTGATAATAAAGCAGGTTCTAAGTCAAGTCTCCCCTCTGTCTCTCTCTCACTCGCTCTCCCACTCCCCTCTGTCTCCCTTCCTTCCTCTCTCTCTCACTCTCTCCCCTCTGTCTCTCCCATCTCTCTCTTTTGCTGCCCCTCTCTCTCTCCACTCTGCCCCCCATCCCCACCCCCCTTCATTCTCTCAGTGTGCTGTTTTCCTGTTCCATCGCACTGGGCTGATGTTGATAAAAAAGTGCACCCTCCCACTCACACGCAGCAACCCCCCCACACCCCCAAAGGTCCATGCGCGCAACTGACAGGGTGCTGGCTGATGGGCGGCTCCCTCTACCAGAGGAATCAATGTGTCCCTTCCGGTGGGTTTAATTACAGCCCAGCATGGAACATCCGCCCTACGGGATGCGGGCTTCGGCCTGGTCCCAGATCCCAGCTCCTTGCGTGAAATGCAGGTGCGTGCAGGCGTATAATCAGGAAACATGCTGAGGCATTAAACACCACACCTGAGTCATTCTGACCATCCACAGGGTGATCCATAAAGAGACCCGGATTCTGCAACAAATCAAAGGCCTGTGACAACTCGTGTGTAAAACCACAATGATATTTCCTACTGCCTGTGAATGTATACAGTGCATTACTGCCCGGGGAGGCCGTCTCTGAAGCCCGCAGTGCTGCGGGGAACCGAGATGGTTTATTTATCCATTAACACCTTTTCTGTGACAATGAAGTCGACTCGCCGTTAAGTCAGCGACACACAGTAAAGGTCGCCGTATTTATCTGGCAGAGCAGGAATTTTATCTGGACTGCCGCAGAACCGCTGCAAGGCTGGCGCAGGACCACTGCACCCAGCCTCATGCGACATGCTGCATTCCTGCTTGTTGCTGTTGGGCTTTTGCTGGCTACAGGCATCTATTTATGCTGTGTTCACTTTCCCAGCACAGTCATGTGTGCCATGTTGGAAAGAGGCGTGTTAAAATGCAGTGTTTATTAATCACACACAGGAGGCCTTCCTCTCCCATCCCACCTCCAGCCTCACGCCTTGGCTGGCTGCACCGCACACCTGTCACCTTTTTTGTTATTTACTTCCAGGTCACTGCTGCTTACGGGGGTTGTACTTCCTGTCTGGCTCATTTCAAAATGCCAAACTGTGGATGTTTATATATATGTGTATTTGACTAAATTAGTATCCTCGTGTAAACGTTTTACATCATCTTCCATTGCTGAAGACCAATTCCACTACTCAAGGGCATGAGTAGAGAGGATGGTAAAAATCCCCAGATGTGGTTCACACCCTGCCCCAAATATCAGAGATACATCGGTGGCATCCTCGTCAAATCCTGAGACCAATCCCGTGATCCATCGCACCCAAAGTTCATTCTTAGGAGGCAAGTTAGCAAGACTGATCTTTCCAAGACCACCCTTGCATGCTTAGTATCGCAAAATGCCCTATTTCTACTTTTCTAAGCTGGTTGTGTTATTAGTCACCTTTCTCAGAGATGAAGGGAAGGTGATTAATCGTCATTGCTGACAGACCACAGCACGCAACAACGAAATGTGTCCTCTGCATTTAACCCATGTGACATCGTGACACAGTAGGGGGCATCTACATGAGCCCCCGGGGAGCAGTGCTTGGGGCAGTACCTTGCTCAGGAAACCCTAGCGGTACTTGCGGGTTGGGGACTCAAACCAGCAATCTTCCAACTACACGGTTGCGTCCCTAACCACTACGCCACCTGTCTGCCCCATGGTGGTGGGGGTTGTCACACTGCTGCTAATACTGACCAGATGAACCAGGCTTCAAGATCCACAATACTGAGGATTAGTTTGAGCTGCCAATCAGCTCGCGATTTAACCCGATTGATCACTCCATTGGTTCCCAGCGGGTTAAAGCAGCCTTTGATTGGCAGATCACACTAATCCCACCCACCGGGGGGGTTTCAAAACACAGCTTCTCCCATCACTTGTTATTAAAGGCTTAAATAGGAAGGCAGCAAGTAACACCCTTCTTAATGACCTGGATGTGCGGATGAGAAGGGTGGCAGACTTCAGCAGGTGAACCTCAAATCGGTCCTTGGGAACAGGAAGAAGTATAAAAATAAATAGGATTTATGTGAAGCCATAACGGAGGAAAGTCAGCGAATGTTAATTGGGAAGTCTTCCTTGGAAGTGTCTAGGCCAATATACCCAACAATACAAAACAAGTGTGAATTGTCCAGTAATAAGAGCAGTGAATCATGGGTAAAAAAATAATAAAAAAAACTTTAGTATTCCCCCATGAGCCAGCCACAGTTTAGCCAAACAGACCTCCCTGTCCCGGGTGCCCCACTCGAGCGTGGGGAGGGGAACTGTTCACAGACCACAAAGTCCAGAGATGTAAGCCCTGAGATGGGAGCGAGAGGCCTCACTGAGCTTACAGTCCAGGCTGATTGGCAGAGAAAAGGACGCGTCACAGGGTTTCCATCAAAGGGCATAAAAATGAGCCGCCATGTATGGATTGGGCATTTTATTGGCTGAAACCCTTGTGAGAGACACCCCACAGCAGAAAACACTTTACTAGCTAAATCTTGCTGGGGGGCATATTGTTGCGGATGTAATTAGTGACCCAGAACCACACTGGACAGAAACATGGTGACCCTGCAGATCAGAGAGTAGGATGGACCTGGAAAACCCACCTGACTTTGTTTAAACTTAAAAAAAGAAATTACTGTTAACTCCCTATGAACCCATACTGGCTATCTGGTATGGTAGTTGGGCAGATGAATTAACTCAGTATTCAACATTAAATTTAGTGTAAATGTGAAATAAGGAAGCAATTTTAGGAGACCAGGAAACAAATAAACATCACAAGGAATTTGGCTACAGGTGTCTACGCGCTCACTAGGGTAACCAGCCGAAACAAAACACAACAGTAAATACGCAAATTGCCAAGGGACAGGTGTAGCGAATGAGCACAACAAGCCGGTCACCTGACTCACCTTGCCCCTCCCATGGGGCATGCTCCCTTTCCATATTTGGTCTTCTGTTGTGTTCTTACATGCTATTGGGGAATTCAGAGCTATGTTTTGTGCTGCCCCGTAATTCACATTCCAGTGAAACTCTCCCAGATCTGACCTCTGTGGTGTTTTTTATATATTAAAGTTTAATTGTCAGTCTCCATAAGCCATCTTTTATACCTCTCACCAGAAAAATATCAATAAATAAAGCTGCAGGTTTAAAATTACGCAGTAATTGGAAACATCAGTGTCAAAACAGTGCTCCCATACAAGGTATCAAACTGCGTCTTTCATTTAGGGGGGATTACGCCTCTCCATCACGGGACCCCGGACCCTGCCTGAACAAAACGCCTTGCAACTATGTCTGGGGATAATTGGAGGTTGGGTTCTTACCCATAATTCCAGTTGTCTAACAATGGCGCGGCTTCTGTCTGCTGGGCCCGGAGCCTACACGCGCCTGTACAGCCGACTCCTTCATTAAACGAGACTCCACCGGCTAAACACTTTCACGGGGCTGCAGGAAGACGCTGTGTGTTTTTTATTATTATTTAAAAAAAGCACATTGTGTTAAGCACGAAAAATAAAAAATAGAATAAAAAACAGAGTTAACGAGACACGGACCGAAAAACCTTCTACCCACCACTACACTTCAAGAAAATGAGGTATCCACCCACAGATATGACTGAATTTAGCAGCAGAGCGCGGCTTTCCGCGGCACCAAGCAAACTCCTGCCCCAATTAGGCGTCGCAATAAATACTGTGTGGAGCTGGAAAAGGCACCAGAAGCATGTGTTTTACCTCCCAACAAGATGGGCCAGGCAATCCTGCACAAATGCCTCTGCCATCTTATGCGAGAGATTCATCTCGGTGGAGGAGAGAGACTCTCTGCTCAGCAAAATGTATGGATGTGACTGACTGAGCGAGTGCTGGCCCCCTTTTGGGTGGACACGCCCATCACGAGTAACATTGCTATTGAGCGAGGTCTCCCTCACCGACCCCGCCTTCCCATACAGAACCACTGGAGGCTTTGTGGGCTTCTCACTGGCCAACGCGCTGTGAAGTCCGGGTCCGTTTTAATCCGTGCATCTCGATGTTTGCTGCTGCATTGCGCTACTATTTCCCCCAGGAGTCCAAAGACTGCTGACTCACGGTTGAGTCTGTCCAAGCACTGTCAGGCTGGCCGGAGTTCAGGAAGGTCAAGACCCCCCCTCCCAAAGTACCCTGCGGTCTTACATTCCAGGAGAGTCACCACCTCGCCCACTGCCGACTCCTGCATGTCTATGCTTTATAGCTCAGACAATTCTAGCATTACAACTACTTAGCAGTACTTCCAGAAATGAGTCCATAAAACACCGCATAGTGTAGAAACACATCAGAAAACATAGCACCGACAATTAACCACTAACTGGACCAATTAAGCCAGGAGACTTTGTTTGATGGAAACCGCAGACATACAACCAACCAGGGACTGGATTTCTGAACCCTGCTGCTGCGTTTTGCCATGGTGGAAGCCTATCCCAGCATGAAGGAACAAGGTGGGGGCAGACCCCGCATGGGATGCCATTCCTTCACCATTAGCAATTTTGAGTTGCCAATTATCTGCGAGAGGAAAGCAGTGAGGCAGGAAGAACATGCGAACCCCATATGCACGGACCAGGGAAGGGGAGAACACCCCTGCTTCTGCGGTACTATAAAATGAAAACCTCTGTGCCGGTGGATGTTTAGTGGTATATAGTCATTCCTCCAAGCTGCTAGTTTAACATTGTGAGTTAAGCCATTCAGTCAGCCTCACCTACCAGCATAAACTTGACTGTTTACATCACTGTGGAACCATTTAGTGCGGCATTTACCCAAACTCAACCCAGATCCCTGCCCAAGGGTACGATGGCAGAGCCCCAGAAACCATGTTTCTCAGCTTCCTGCTGCTCTCTGAATTTATTTCATGCAAAGAAAGCAATGTCTTCTTTAAGGGGCTCTGGCAGCTTTAGCGGCAAGATTCTACAGAGGATGTGTGAGAGAAGGGAGAGCGGTGGGGCTCCGCAGTCAGTCCCCCCCCCACATGCCTGTGTGCCACTCCAGTGCAGCTCATCCGCGCAGCTCCGGAGGGACGTTGTTCCGAGGAAGGCACACAAAACGCCTGTCTCTCCGGGCTGCATCCCAAAACCCTTACGCTAACTTCGGCGCATTCTCGGCAAAGTCATGACAAATCTATTACTACAGTATTACTTAAAAACAAGAGATAAAAATGAACAGCGTCTGCGGCTGAACTTTTTACAGTGAAGTTGTTTTCCCATCTTGTCTTCCTGACACTTTTCCGCACTCAAGAACGGAAATGAAGGGTGACAAGCGTCAGAGCTTCGGAGCCAGCATCACACAAGCGGTGTGTAAGGAAGGTGTGTGCGCGCTTGTGTGTGTGCAAGGTGGGTGGGGGGGGGGGGGGGGGGGGGGGGGGGGGGGGGCGCGGGGGCGGCCCCCCCACCCCCCCCCCCCCC
>JAODKM010000002.1:27036211-27050798 GCA_026780845.1 Petrocephalus sullivani | reverse complement strand
ATGTCACGAAACACACCAAGAAGGAGGCTGTAACATCCCTAAGAGGAGGGTGACGTCGCGAAACACACCAAGAAGGACACTGCTCTCACATTCCTGTGCTCAAACTCCAGAATATAGTTTAAAAATGTATGTCCTGTGTATACTTTCTCCATGCACACTCTACTTTCTTTCCTCTGTGTATTTTCTGTGAGTACACTCCTGTACGTACTCTCCCCTATGTCACGCATCCGACGGCGTGGCATGGCATGGTGCAGGCAGCGAATGAGGGTGACGACCCACTTGCGGCTCAGGTACAAAAAGGAGTTTATTGGGGCTGAATAAAAACAGGAAACGACAAAAGAAACAGACCATGAGGGGTCATAAAAAAACCAGAAGAAAACACTGATTGACTAATAAAGAAAAAAACACAAATAAACAACTAGGAAGCAGGAACCAGGGGAACACCAAACAGAGCATACACTTATTAGGTATACCGTACTGTTACACACAATTCACACACATTGACCAGCTGGAGAACAAACCAAAGCAAGCACTAAAATGCACCGATGGTAGGAATAAGAAGGATGGGCAGGTGCGGGACAATAACCAGTCGCGGAAGGTGCAAGACAATGAGCAACAGCTGGAATGATTAGCCCAAGCACTGAAAAACAAGACACAGGTGAAGGGACTGAAAGCTAATTAACACTGAACTAAGGAACCAAAAAGACGTGAAACTAGGAAAACACCCTAACCAACACTAGAATAATACATGGAACAGTAACCAAAAAATACAAGGGGGTTAACCGAGAAGCTCAAAAGGAAAAAACAGAACACCGGTGTCACGCCGGGAGCGGGATTTACGACCCATACTGCAGGCTGTAAGGTTTGAGCCCTTCAAAGGGGCGTTTATTCGGGGATACAGGGTTGAAACAGGGTACAAAAGACGGGAGCGAGCGTGACCGCTAGCGTGCTAGGCATACGCATAGACAAAGCATAGACGAGGGAGACAGGACTAAGGCAGACTAAATACTAGAGATGCTGATTTTCAAACACAAAACAGCTGGGAACAGGAGGATTAGCACGAGGGAAACGAGGGGGAGTGGCACACAGGAGGATCTGACGGGCAGGGCATGACAACTGGGGAACAAGAACACAATAAAAATGAAATAAATAAAGCTGGCTTCAAACTCATGATGCAAGGAATAAGAGCCACGCGCTCAGCACACTGAGCTACGCCGCAGTCTTAGGACCAAGGGCAGCACACTAGTGGCAAACAAGGAAGGGGATCAGGATGGCAGGCAACACCAGCTGGCCTAATGGGGAAAGACACCAAGGAAGGGTCGAGTGGGCACCGACCCTGACACCCCTGTGTATTTTCTGTGAGCACACTCCAGTGCGTACTCTCCTCTATGTATTTTCTGTGAGTACACTCCTGTATTCTCACGTTTGAGTCCACAGGTTCACAACCGAAAAGTCATTGCCGCACACAGAATTAGGGCCCGGCTGAGGACGACACACCCCAGCATCGTTTGCCGAGCTTGATGGCAAACCCACCACGTTAAAAATAATCTTTTTCCCTACGGTGTTCTTTTTACTTACTGATGCAACAGTTATCTGCGAAATCCAGTCAGTGCTTCGCATTTGACACAAAACTTGCATGCAAGTTAAAAATGACTTATTGCCTTAATATTTCCCCTTAAATGGTTTTCATTATGTCTCCTTAAACAGCTTTAAAATCCCAAACCGTCTCCCGTCGGGTCCGCGCAGATACCCTCTGACAATGGGGTTCTTTCATTTCCTGCCGCTCTGCTTCTCGGGGAAGGTGCCGCGGCTTAAAGGGGCCCCCGGTGCCCCCCCCGGGCTGCGTGCCTTGCCGGGATGTGCTGCTCACACTCTGCTCTATTTAGGGATCCGTGTGCCCTCCAAGCTATTGTACCGATGTCATTGTGTTAATCAATCACCCAGCACACAGAGTCTTTCCACACTCGCTGAGGGGGGCCACCGGGAATTACGCCGTCGCCGGGCCCTCGCCAAACGGCGGGAGCCAAGGCATCCGTCTGCAGCCCCCCACAGCCGCCGGAGGAAGTGCCGGCTGTCCCCGCAGGCGACGGGAATTAGCTTAGCGTGACCCGGAACAGATGGCACTCTAACCGAGTTTGTTTTTGTGCTGGTGGCCACCCATCCCCCCCCCGCGAAGCCACTCGAGACTGGCTTTCAGACCTCAGGCTAGGCCAGAAGCGGGGGTCACAGGAAACAGCCGTTGGTGGTATGGACAGCAGGATGCATCGCTGCGTTCACGACGAAGACACAGGCGACGTGGAACATCACCCCTGAGCAGGCTGGCGTGAGCCAGCTCCACCAGGTTTCCGGGCACTTATGCAGCTGCTAAGTAATGATATACATCATACTGGCCTCCTGGTCCCAGTGATTCAATCCGTGGAAATGAGAGGAAAAAGAAAGAAAGACAAGAGAAAACCGTGTAGAGTTTCGACACGCTTGGGCAAGTAACACACAGTAATGCGATCTTTTATTGCGACAGGGCTAAGGCCCGACTCTGGCGATGTAGAACGCAGAGCCTTGCCTGGGCCAATGGTCACAGAAGAAGAAGCTGAGCAGAAATCCAAAGAAGACAAGCCCCTGAGAGGAGGGTACCTGGCCGCCATGACTAGCACACACGTGGGATGAACACCCGCCCAGTCACCCTAACGCTGCAGCCCCTACCTCCACCCCCAGCCCTCTGAGCCCTCTGCAGGCTAGCTTACTGACCCAGTTTGGCACATTAAGGACACCCCCTCCTGGGCCCTGATCCCCAAACCCTTTGATCAATATCCAAGTCCCTTAACTTAAGGCTGCATGCGGCCTGCTGTCCTGTAAGATGAGCTCTGTGTTTGTACCTTCATTTAAACTGGCATGCCTCAGTTTAGCATCAGCAGGCAAGAAATATACATGAACAAGCAGAAATAAAACAATGCATAATGCGAACGGCTCTTCTGCGGAAGGCCGATAGGAGGGGGTGGATTGGGAGCACCCCCCCATCCCAGGCCCCTCCTTCCCCGTGACCACGAGGGACAGTGGCATCGATCCGCTATCCGCACGCAGACGGTGAGGGCGTCAAGCCGAGAGAGCGGGGCGGCCGGCAAAAGTTAATTAAGGTGCCTTGTTTTGTGTTGCTGCATTCCGTTTGCTTTCTGGGTCCCTTTAATTAAAGATTCCGCATGTAACGATGTCACCGAAGGGATTAACGACAGACCCCTTAATCCTCCTGGATAAATCCTTAAATTATCTTTATCTGCCACAGACTTGCTCCACGTCCCTTAAATACCACGTAGAAGTTAATTTATGTGTGTGTGTGTGTGTGTGTATATATATATATATATATACACACACACACACACACACACACACACAGTCATTACGCACCTCCCTTTGCACAACAGGTTCCCTGTGTTTCCTGGATCAAATATCAGAGGTGGGGTGGTGCTGCTGGTGGCTTCATCCATCATGCTCGCTGTTGCCGTCAGGTTAGGATATCAGTGCCAAGCAGGGGCCCGACTTTAAAGAGCAAGAGGAGGACAATGGAGAGAGGGGGGTGCTGGTTTGATACGTCACTCTGGGCTGGAGGTCTCTACACACAGGAAGCCCGGCGGGGATCCGGATTTTAAATGGCTTTGTACATTTATAAGTCTGACCATGCGTTCATTTACCTTAAGCCTGTGCTCAGCTACCTAGCCGACCATACAGCCTCCAGTGAAAACGGGAAGTAGAGTGGTGATGACCTGATCAAGACACGCTGCCTGCAACAGCAAATTATCTCTATAACTTTCCTTAAATAAACTTTGAGGTGTCAGTATGGAGTTTGGATTATGCTGACTACTGACACCAGTGATGAGAGTACTCAGGCTGATTGGCTGAACAGCAGACTCCATGCTCACCTGACAAAACACCATGTGTGTGAAGATGCAGGAATGCGATGCCTTCGTGTCCCACTAGGAAACGTGCTAATAGAAGTCAGGAGGCTGGAAAAGCAAACCAAACGACTGGGCCGCTGATAGGAGCGTCGTACGGCCATCCCAGAGCGGGCGTCAGCAAGCCGGCCACACAAAAAACCAGCGCGGGGGGGGGGGACTTGGTTAGCGCTCATTTGTAACTTTAGCAGTTCGTAGAAAACCTCGTTAAGGCTTATTAACGTTTGTTATTGTATGTACAACTGGCTCATGGCTGACGGTGCACCACACTGTACCCCGGGCGAGATTAACGACCGTCTGTGAGACAAAAGGACACAAGCATGACGCTGGTCTCACACTAGAGCTGTCAAACTGCTACGCATCCGGCCTCTCACTATTGAAAAATGCCAGATTATCGTAAAGCAAACAGCCGATTTGTTCAGCTGCTGGTGTGGAAACCTTAAGCTTTAACAAACGTTTGCTTTCAGGGGCGCTGTGTTTGGACAATAATCCATGGACAGTCCATGAGGGAGCCTCCCAAACCCCCCAGCCTGGGCCTGTCACACAAGATCACGTGACAGGCACAATCCCATCATGTACCTGGGGAAGTTCTTTTTATAGCACGAGCGCGACCGAGAATTTTACAGTTTTTCAAATGGTCCAGCCCACCCTCCATGACTGAAGTACACCCATCAATATACCCATCAGTACTATGTGAATCGCAAGGCTGACATTTCCAACAGAAAGCACCAGGACGTGGGCGGGAAACGTCAGAAAGGATGTGGAAATAAAAGCTGGCCTGGACCAACGTGAAGAATTGTTTTGTTGCTTCCATGTGGTTTACTGCTGATTAATAAAAGCTGGGTGAAGAATCAGTATTTTGTGTATCAGTTACCATGTCTGGGAACATCTGAAATTACACCTTTATGCTAAATTGTAATCAGAGGTAATTGTACAAAATTGCTGCAGTGCGAATGTTCAAGTTTTGTTACCTCTGTAGCTGAAACTGCAAGCAATTGGACAACAGCAACAATTAAATGATGAGCTGGTTTCAGAGATTGTTCTGGAAGGTTGAGTCTGCATTCCAGCAATCAGCCCGATTTGTCATAAACAGGCACGGAATTGGATGTGGACGTTTTGGAATATGTGGAACTTTCACAAACAATATTAAAATCTAAGAAAAATATGTATTGACCCTCATCTTTTTTGTAAACAGCTTCCACATAAATATTTATAGAAACTATTTTTTTTCTATTTGTTTGTTTTTATATTCATTTTTGTTGTGATAAGGGTTATGTCTTTAAATGAAAATTATCCTCATTCTGTTTACTGTACTTTTTCTGCTTGATAATACATTTTGAATAGGCTCCATGTTCCGCAGGGCTTGGAATTAAAACACTTTATTACTAATTGCACATACCCGAGAACCTGATGTTGTTCGGGAGGAAATAGCACTTAACCCACCAGATGACATGATAATTGGCCCACAGAAAGCTCAGTGTCACATTTCCACGGATTTCGTGTACGGAGGATCATCACTTGATCACCAAACGAGCCGTCACTAAAGCGTGCCGACTGAGCCACGCCGGACTCCAGCGGACTGAATTAAGCAGTCAATGCCAGGGGGTAGTTGCCTCAATGCCCTCACAACGTCCAAGGATTTCACACTGCAATTTGCCGGTGCGGATCTACGCACGTATCTCCCCGCTTAGATCTGGCTGGACTAGCCACAGCCCGGATCACAGGCCTGGCTTGCACCCGATCTCGGTCATCCACGTTGACCGGGTTACAGCTCAGCACAGGCGAGCCACCGTCCAGAACGGCAACGTTTAAGCCCCTTGAGCAGAAGGCCACTTCCACCATGCACACCTGCGCAAAACGCCGGGTGTCTAGAGGCCCCTTTGTTTGCCTGTAGATTATGGAGCAGGAGTTCATTCAGAAAACACAGTGATGGTGACGTCACCTGCCAGCTTCGTGGCAAGACTCCGGTTCGGCCCGGCGACGGGGGACAGGGATCTGCAGGGCTAATCTCCTTGCCTGCTAAGCCGGGCCGTTTTCAGTGATTCAGATCCAGCCCCCAGTCGGCACCTCACCTGTCATGTTCCACACATGCCCGTCCCCAGGGCTGCCCGCCAAACCCTTTTGGTCACAAGAGTAGGTTGTCTTGGCGACTGGCACGTAACCTTGGTTGCGGCTGCACGTAGGACATAGCGCTCGACCGGGCTGTGGCAACACGCTACTTAATGCACCGTGAGGTGAGCAGCATACTTAGCAACGCAGCCACACACGCCTCCCCCCTCGCAAACAGTGTCATGGGTGCCCTCAGCAGCCAAAGGGAGGCATAATAAATACTGGGAGAGTGAGAGAACGTGCCCAGCTTCCTGACGGTGGCGGTAGTAAATGTGCTGGCGAACTTCTTTGGTATGTGGAATGCTGGCATCTCCTTGACGGCCTTAGGAGAGCAATTCTAGGCTGCATTGATTCCAAGTCTTTGAAAAAATGACAAAATCTTGCAGAAGATGAGACGATCTCGGCCACGGGTGCCCTCCCTTCTCCTCCCCGCACGGTATGTTCGCGAGCCGCTGTGACATCCGCACACGCACAAAACCAGCACGTTCCAGTAAACAAGGACAGGAATCAGACACGACCGGCGTGATAAATAAACAAGTCAGACAGAAATCAGCAAATGTGGCCAGACGGAGCACGCGGCGCGGCCAGGCGCGGCCCGGCGGGCACCAGCACGCCCAGGCTGCTGGATGGGGACCACCTTCCCTCATCTCCACAGCCTACTGATCAGAGTCTGAAGCCTGCAGCACTCCATCTGCTCCAAGCGGGCTTGGGCCACCGGACCAGACTGACAGAGTCCCAGGGCTGGGCCCTGGGAGTGGCGTGGTGGGGTGTAGCCCCGCCAGGGCCTCATTTTTCCTTCGTAATCACCTGTGACGGGATTAGTTCTGGGGCTCTGGGCCTGCTGAGGGATGCCAGACGTGCTCCCAAATCTCCGCCAGCTCCCCTCGTGGCGTCGAGTCACCTGATTGGCCATGGGGGGAAAGGGGGAGTACCGCTGCTCTGCGTCACTGCACCCCGCCAGCCCAATGCCATGTCCCAATGACCAGTGGATGACCGGCTCTGTGGGGGGCTGTCCCTTCAAGAGCTTCCTTCCCAGGATGGAGACAGACGGGAGACAGTCATAGGCTAGCCAATTGCAGGCAATCCAATCATATACAGGCCAATCCCAGGCAAGCCAGTCTCAGGTGGGTCAATCATAGGAGAGCCAGTTGCAGGCGGCCCAATTTGAGGCAAGTCAGGCACAGGTGGGCAAACCACAGGCAAGTTAATTGCAGGTGGGCCAATCACAGGCAGACCAGTCGCAGGCGGGCCAATTAGAGGCGAATCAGTTACAGGTGGGCCAAATGCAGGCAAGCCAATTGCTGGTGGGCCAATCACAGGTGAGCCAGTCGCAGGTGAGCCAATTGCAGGTGGGCCACTCGCAGGCAACCAGGGTGGCAGCATCACTATTCCAATGATTTCTACAGCATGTTAATATATTACAATAATAATATCCATAATGGAGAGGAGTAACCATCTCACCATGGCTCCACTGACTGGGCAATTAAACGCACCGAAGAAGGATTTCCCATTGCTAAGCAGACACCTGTCCAGAGTTGGGCTCTTCTGCTAGAGCCAGCAACTAGGTGGGGACTTTGTCTTCAGGGCTGCCCTGCAGTGGTGCCTGCTCCACGTTTCATACATGGTACAGGCCCATCCGAGAGCTATACCATTAAACGGCCCGAAGAAGACCAACATGCCCTGTTTGGCGGAGAAAGGCAAATCACTCCTGGAGTTTTGCTGCCATGTACTCTTTATGTACCAATGTACTGTTGCAATCTGTATGTTAGCTTTGAGATACTGTACAATTTTAGACTTGTATCTGGGGTACCAGGCTGGTTCAGGAGGATCGATTCCAAACATACATACAGATACCAGTTTTGAGAAAATATTACATTTCATTATTATTACATTCATTACAACTCGTAGCTGCATTTTGGGGAACCCTTGAACCAACTGACAGGCACTGAGCTCTCAACTATATACATCTAAATTGATCAAGGGTTCCGCAGACTGCCCCCTGCTGGAAAAGCCCTGTAGCCCTGACACTAGCAGCTGACCCCGAGTTTTTTAAACAAAACGTGTGAATTCTGTGTCGAGGGCTGGCGGTGATCCGCTGGGCCCGTGTCGTGTTCATTATCCCCCACAGCATGCTGTAGGAGAGTCACTGCAGGGCCACTGGGGACCCAGCCACACGTGACCGTGGCCAGCCTGGGATTCGGCGGCACACAGGCACGCCCGCCAGCTCAGGTTTTATAATTTTTTTATCCTTTGTGTAAAAGCTCCCGTGCCACTGTAGGCATTTGGCAGGCCCCAATGCCGGGTGCGAGAGCGAGGGGGGTAGCGACTGGGAGCCCGGGGTCTAGGCCAGAAGATTGCACCTCGTCCCTCTGAGTTCACACCTGAACTGTGTGAATGGACCCACCTTCGGGGGTGGCGGCCGGCTGGGGTGTGAAGAAGGAGGAGGACGGCCATAAGGATCCCCTGATACAGAGTAGCATGCTGACCATGGCATGAAATGCTGACGCTACCCAGAATGCACTGGGACACGTCAGCAGCGCAGAGTCCTACCTGCTCTGCCAAGACTTCCCCCATTCTCTGTTTTTCTCTCGTGCCATAAAGAAAATCATCAATATTTTCACTTACAGCCAAAGGCTAAACGGAGCCCATTGCTAATGAGACAAACTTAATCTTTGCAGCAGTGTCAAAATGATTGGTACCCATTCATCAAACAGAGCTCTTCTTGCACCAACCGGCCCGATTCCCCCTATAATGGGCTCAATTCTGCCATTAAGTGTTGTCTAAAATGAAAGCGCTCGGCGCGATCAATCACTCATTATCGAGGCAGAAACGGCACAGTGGTGGGCTAATTGTCTCTCCCTCACGGGGCTCAGCGAGGAATTGCTCGTATGACTGCGGCGCGCTGAAACGTGCCAGGGCTGAGTTGTATTTGATGCTAACGTGCTAATAGACAGCCCAGTTCAACAATGCTCTGGTCGGTGAGCCCTACAGGTTTTTAAAACCATAGCTATCATTCTTTATATGAATATTAATGTTATATGAACCATGATACTGTAATGTTAGGCCCCCTGTCCTTTGAATGAGCTATTTATCCAATAAATAATAATAATAATTCACCAATATCACCCTAGTCACATGATTATAGAACCAACCAGGCCTGGACCATGTGATGTGGACCAGTGGTACGGGTCAGCAGGTGTACCTAATGGGTGAGATGCTTTGGTTACACAGCAGCGATTCTCGATAAACGCTGGACCGCAGGGAACGTTAGCGTGCTAGCGCTTGTTGCCTTAGGCACTTTGAAATACAGTAAAGTAAAGCTACACATCTGCATGCCAGCCCAGATTTAAGAGCTTCAGCCAATTTAGGCTCTGTGCAGGTAAACCAAAACTGTAATGGGGGAAGAGCTTGATAGCTATATCTTGCTGTAATTAAAGCTGGGTATTTAAGAGATTATCTAAATAATGTCATGAGCAGGAGAAAGAGCGCAGAGCTAATTTCACAACATGAAGCGATTATGGAAGTATGTACACAGCTAATCGAATGCAAATCAAAGGATGCGTACGGCTGAAGGGCTGCAAAAGCCACAAAACGACAAAATATTAACCCGGAATCACATGACGTACCAAACGTTCAGTGTGAAAGGTTTCTGTGGGAGGGGGTCTGTGGTTCAAACATGGGACGTGTGTGAGGAGAACACACAGACAGGCCATGCAATGGGTACGAGACTCTCCATCCATCCATTAGTGCTGTTTTCATGGGTACGGGGTGCAGCTGGTAAAAAGAAGAGATGTGGGCCCTGTCAGCAGCGCGCAGTGGTGGGTCAGGGACCGGTCAGCGCCCACGGCCCGCATCCCGCGGCCCGGATCCCATGAGGCAGATCCCAGCGTGTTCCTCACGACGTGGCATTTGCGGTAAAATGTGGAATCGCTAATGAGCCATTCCGGATTGTGGGGCTGTTTTGAAGCACAGGCGTCCGGTGGGAGAACGGAGAGGGGAAAAAAGTGAAAATAGGCGGGTAGCTAATTACAGCTTCCTGAGATGGCGGGACCTAGGCCTTGGAGACTGGGCCGGGCGGATCGGACTCGGGGAGCATCTCCAGGTATTATCATGCAGCCTTGGTTCCGTCTCCCCCTCTTTCCGCAGTTCATTAGCCCATAACGGAAGGTCTCCAGACATTTGGTGGGGCAGGAGGACGTGGCAGTCTGCTTCCATTACCCCTTCAACGAACAGCCACAGATAATCAGCACTGTGCCAGTACATAAGGGGGTCAGAAAAGACACTTTGAGCTAGGGTACCATTTCAGTCTCCTCTTCAGTCTGATTGGTCAGTATCCTATAATCATGCATGTGTCACTAATATTAATGTGAAACAACTGGATGAGTCTTTCAATCAAGGAAACAAACCAGTCAAAGCACAAACTATTCAGCCAAGCACAGGAGGCTTTCAGTTTTAAAGTAGTTTGTAAAACCTGAAGCAGCTCAAAGTGTCCTACCATGAGGAAAACGCAAAGGGAGACAGGAGCAGGTGTAAGGGCAAAGCAAATGAGTGCCAGCCCTGTGGCCAAAGAAAAGGGCCAACCAGCAGAGGGAAGTAATCGTCATTGTTGACGCACCACAGCACACAACAACGAAATGTGTCTCGTGGCACAGCAGGGGACAGCTATGCGAGCAGTGCTGGGAATGGTACCTTGCTCAGGGGACCTCAGCGATACTTGCAGGTCGGGGACTCGAACCGGCAATCTTTCGACTACGTGGTTGCATCCCTAACCACTACACCACCTGTCTGCCCCAGAGTGCACACTAGGATGACATCAATGACAGGATTGGGAAGCACTCTGATACTAGACCAGGGGTGTCAGACTCCAGTTCTGGAGGGCCTGTGCCCTGTGTAGTTTAGTTCTTTCCCTGTTGACCACAAAATGATTGAGCAAAACAGCAGTGTGGTAATTAGCACAAGGAGCAAGGAGTTGAATCAGGTGTATTAAATGAGGGTAAAACCAAAAAATGTGCAGGGTTCCAGCCCTCCAGGACTCGAGTTTGACACCCCAGTACTAGACTAACAAGGGAGCAAACGATGGGCAGCTGGCCTGAAACAAGAAGTGAGACGAATGAGCAACAGGTGTGGCGCAAACACGCACACTCACACACACATACACACTCACTGACACACATACACACTCACAGACACACATACACACTCACAGACACACACACACTCACTGACACACATACACACTCACACACACATGCACACACACATACACACTCACACACACATACACAGATTTATTTTCCTACCGTCTATTCATTCCTATGGGCATAACCCTAATCCCAGTCACGACACCCTTAACCCCTACCCAGGCCTGACCTGAGCCATAAGTAAGCAAACAAAATACAAGACATTAGGCATTTTCACTTTTTTTTATAAAATTGAATATACCCCTTGTGGGGATGTAAAAAATTTGCCCATAAAGTCAAAATAACAGGTTTTTATCATTTATGGGAAAGTCTTGTCCCCCCAAAATAATACTCACAAAGACACACACATCTTATTGACCAGCCATGTCAACTGAGATCCCTACAGCATTCATTTAGAATTAATGCCAATAATGTGCCTTTTGAGTTTCACACCCGCCTTGCACTGCCAGCACCAGAATCTGGCCCAGCGGCCTGCATGCTGGCAGGACGAGTCAACCAAGTGGCTGGTGGGGGATGGGGGGCTCCGCCCACCACCACCTGCTCTAGGAGAGCTCCATCCATCCATTCACCCATCCATCTCAGCACTGCGATGTGTTAATAACCCCAGCACAGGGTCAGAAATTCCTCCCACGCTACACATTCCAGCCCCGAGACAGACCGCTTCAGTAATTATTACCGAATGATTGAAAAACAGCAGCAATAGAGGCAGGCGCTTGAGATTAGGAAGGTCCTGCCCCCGTTAACGATACCACAGACATGCAACAGCATGTGATGTCATCGCAAAGAGGAGCCCTCATTTACATCATTTACGTAATTAAGTCAAGTGAGATCTGGGCCATCTTTGCAGACCAATGCAATGATATTACTCCGAGAGCCTCACATCTCCTACCAATGAGTTTTAACCATTATGCTGTCTCAGATTAACATGGATGGATCCATCCCTCCCCCAGGACAGGAATTGGGTAAAGTGTAATCAAGAGTTGAAACCTCAGTCTCTGGGCTCAGCTTGCACTCTGTCACCCTTGGGGGGGGGGGGTAGGCACCCTTCACCCACCAAGGCCATGCACATCTGCACCTGGAAAATATAGCCAGGCTAAAGCCCGGGATTTCATCCGAGCCAGACACCTGAAATGCACCTCTGCAGCACCATGTGGGAACGCTTAAAGCATCAACAGGCAGAAGCGGAGCAGAAGGCAGAACCGGCCCCATGCGACGTGTCACGGACGGGAAGGCAAAACCGGCCCCATGCGACGTGTCACGGACGGGAAGGTGGAACCGGCCCCATGCGACGTGTCACGGACGGGAAGGTGGAACCGGCCCCATGCGACGTGTCACGGACGGGAAGGCGGAACCGGCCCTGGTGTGAGATTTACAGCTGCGCGGAAACACAAGCAGGGACTCCGGAGCATAACCACTCTTGCAGACATAACCCTTACGTTAGAGCACAAGCTCTCAGTTATTACGGCTAATTTACCCTCTGTCTTCATCATTTTGGGTTGGGGGGGGGGGGCAGGGTCAGGGAGCATCGAGAATGGGTTAGAAGAAGAGAAGAGAAGATCGGATCATTAGGAGAGAGTGTGCAGACTGGCTGAGAGCATGTGAGCATCGTGGCTAATTGGGGGAAAAGGTTCTGTCTAACGTGGTAAGGAGAGAGAGACATGGCTAACCAGGCATGTACACAACACACGTGTGTATATACAGAACCCAGGCAGTCATACCTCAGAGTGTTTGCACAATTTTAGGAGTAAGATTGGTAACTTTTCAAATAGAATTAAAGAATATTAAATAAAAACCCACAGCTCCATTGTTGGGAGAATTAAAAACGTTCCCTGACTCAAAGACAGTATTCCCAGAATACTCTGGGAAAATAGCATCTAGATGATGTACAGAGGTGATACTTTTTGTAATATGACAGACAGATATAATCCTATGGGGGTAGCTTGTGAGATCGGACAGAGGGCAGAACAGAAGTGCTGGATAGCGGAGTGTTCATCAGACCAATCAAACGTTTATTACCGGAGAAACCACAAACACATAAAGGGGTCAAGGGGCCCGTTAAGACAACACACTGAGACCCAGAGTGAGAAAAGCACGAACCTTGAGACAGAAACAAAGCAGACAGTCACCATCCAGCCAATGATATGATATTATTACCACCATGGGATTCGAACGACGACCTTGCAAACTACTGCATTCCTGAACCGCAGAGCTGACTCCCCCACTGCAATATAATTACACGCAAGTGACCTAGAACTATCTAGAACATCAATAGTTTTGGCTTCTGTTTTCTGGCAGTGGCCAGTGTGCTCAGCAGAGATTCCCATGGACACCTTGCAGGTGGAGGTAGAGGCTCTCTCCAGAGGACATATGCAAAGGTGAGCTTGGAAGAGAGGCATGCACGTAGGCAGAGAGCAGCAGAATCTTCCAGAAGGAGAAGGCCTGCAGACAGGCCATGACCCAAGCAGATCGGGGTGGCAGTCAGCTACAGACACAGACCACCTGGGGAGCTAGCAGGCGACCCTGTCAGCTACGCCCGGCAGCTCCTCAGATTTGACTCAGAAGGGTGCTGGATAACACTAAAGAACTTTACTGACAGAGGGTATAGCAAGCAGAGGTAAAGGGAAGCCAGCTGAAAAGCAGGACGACAGAATGCTGGTTAAGGGTGTGTTTTCGAGGGAAGACAGAGCAGGACTCTGATGGCAAAAGCCGAGGAGGTCAACAAATGCATCGGTGGTGACAGTCTGACCTCATTGTAACTGAGACAGTCTGCCCACTTGGGATGGACCATGTTCCCCAACCTTCAAGAGCTCCTAGGACTCAGTGACTTCGGGGAGCAGGCAGTGAAGTACAGAGATGTGTCACTAGGTGGGGGTGACACCTACACCGCTACTCTGACATGTGAAGTGTAACCATAACACGCTGGCACTGGGATGCTGTCCTGAGCATACAGATGTTTGTGGTTAATGGGAGCCTTATTTCTCAGAAATAGGCTGCAGCTGGCACGTGTGCGTAGCATGACCGTGGGGACGGCACCGCACAGGCGTAACTGCCATGGCCGCGGGAATCACACCACGCAGGCGTAACTCGCACCGCACGGGTGTAACTGCCATGACCGCGGGGAACACACTGCACGGGTGTAACTGCCATGACTGCGGGGACCGCATCGCACGGGTGTAACTGCTATGACTGCGGGGATCGCACTGCACAGGTGTAACTGCCATGACTGCGGGGATCGCACCGCACGGGTGTAACTGCAATGACTGCGGGGATCGCACCGCACAAGTGTAACTGCCATGACCGCGGGGACCGCACCGAACGGGTGTAACTGCCATG
>JAODKM010000002.1:26999200-27011752 GCA_026780845.1 Petrocephalus sullivani | reverse complement strand
GCACCCCTCCTTTCCCCCCCTATTTTGCCACTCCCCAAAAGCTGCCCTCCTTTCCCCCCCCCCCCCTCTCTCCCCTTCCCCCCCCCCCCCCCCCCCCCCCCCCCCCCCTGACAAGACCTAACAACATTTGGAGCGCCTTTCCACAGAGAGGCACCGGAGACTCCGGCACCGCCACGGCCCAGGTCGCAAGCGCTACATCTATTAGAGGGCTATGGCGGAGGGCTGTGGCAGAGGGCCGGGGCTGAATTAGGAGGAAACGACAGGCGGGAACTGGAACGCAACGTGCTACTGCATCGAAACAGCCAGAGATGTTCTAAATATTTCTGTGAGGAGACTCTGGCTCTGTCTGAGCTCCCATTTAGAGGCAAACAGACATACGACTGATTTCCATCCACCGGGAGCAAAAACAGCACATCAGTGGCATCCAGGAGGTACACCTTGGGATTTCTTATGAAGGCTGAACCTCAATAAATTGGCACCAGCAACATTGTGTCAAAATGCTGTTATCTCCTCACAGTAAACAAAAAATCCTCATAAAAAGAAAACGACTCTCACGCTGAACAGATCACCCAAGGCAGACTGTCCCCTTGTCTTCAGCAGGCTGGCGTAAATGCCTGACTTTCCCCAAAACGACCTAAGGGAGCCATTGGAAAAAAAAGCAGCCGTTTCTTCTAGGGAGGAATATTAAAGCCATCCTCTACAGGAATGAATAAGGCAGGCAGATACGACAGAGAGGTTTCCGTCACTGATCACCAATCTGTCTCCTGTTGTCGGTTTGATGGCTTCTTTACCTGCTTCTCCCCAAGGCGACATCTTTCAGAGTTTCGAAGCACAGAAGCAGAAGAGGGTGGTGAGGAGCGGTGGAGGGGGAGGGGGGAAGGAAGTAAAACATCACGGGGTACAGTGGGGAAATGCCTGCAATCCAGAACTTAATTAAATGCTAAGGGCTGCCATTGTTTTTCAGGTGTTAAGCAACATGTCAAGGGAACCAGAGCGAGAGCGCCATCAATCTATTTAGAGGCTGTTTCCTAATCAGCTGTATCATGGGGGGCAGCAATAAAAACCGTAGATGCCCCAAGCACTAAGCGACTATCTCCATTCACGCTCGTGCAATTGGCTGGACGCGCCAGCCGGCCACACGCCACGCCGCGCCGCGATCGCCAGATAGAACACGGCGTCTGCCGCTAGTGCTCGCGGACGGATTCATGGGGTGACACCGTGCACGCTGCTGTCATCTTTTTTTAGTAATTGCAGCCAATTACATCATCGGTGGTAAACTGGCCCCATTTGCCTGCATTTTTACAATATTGAAATCAGCCGTAAAGCGGACAGCCCCATTAGTAACCTCGCTGCCGTTTCGTTTTGGGATCAAATGAACGTAAATATGCGTGATTATATGTGGCGGGGAAAAAACCCATCGAGGTTAAGTGATTAAGCGTCTCTCTCCGCATCCCGCTTTGACGTCTGGTCCCCCTGTCGACTGAGTCGAAACGCACTTTCATGTTTTACTCGCCCTAGCATATGTAGCAGAGAGGCAAGCGCTTGCTGAAGTGCGAATTCTACTCCTCAGCTTAACTCAGAAAAAGCGATAAACTGATAAAGTGATACGCTTTCCATTTCCTTGGACTCTGATCAAAACAGAACTGAGATTGGTGAACAGAGAGCGTGGGCTTCCAGCAAAACAGACACACGACACACACACAAACACAGGGACCCGGAAAAGAAACACACACACACACACACACACATAAATGATATGGACACTGGAAACCACACAGACACACACAGCACTGGAGGAAAAAGACTGCACACACAACAGTACATGCACACATACACCAACACAAGCCTACAAAAAAAAAACACATACACACCACACACATTACAGACGTGCACCCAAACCCACACAGCTAAACAAAAAACCTGCTCATAATCGCACATCCTTCTTCGTACGTGGTGTCAACGCCGCAAGTTCACGCGACACAGACAGCCGATATCTACTCCCTCATCTGCAGTGTGTGGCTACAGGCCGGGGGCCGTACTACAATCACACGCTTCAAACAAGAGAACAAGAAAAATAGGACGGGGGTCGAGCGGGCGGGGGAAGGGAGCCATTT
This sequence comes from Petrocephalus sullivani, assembly GCA_026780845.1. Lineage (NCBI taxonomy): Eukaryota > Metazoa > Chordata > Actinopteri > Osteoglossiformes > Mormyridae > Petrocephalus > Petrocephalus sullivani. The sequence goes on along the minus strand of JAODKM010000002.1, from coordinate 27,009,638 downwards.
CCACAAACTACAGGCTCCGACTCTGAGGGACGAGTAATTGCTTTGGGAGATGGTAGCATCAACCTGAAAAGAAGCCTGAGATCTGAGTTGGTCAGAGAAGGAGGTCGCAAAACCGGGGGCAACCGGCCACCTCTCAGACGGGGGATTTAGAGGTGGTGGGGCATGGCGGGAGATGGGCAAACACGGACATGGCGCAGAGACAATGACAGAGCAGCCTCCGTACCCCTGAGACCACCTACACAGTGGAAACACCTCGATTCATAGACGGTTCCGCCATTGCATGTTCCAGCATCCCTGGATCCGGCAGGTAACAGCGCAGCTCTGGCTACAGGAACCTTAAGGGAAATGGGTGTCACGCTGGTACCCAGGTGGACTGGCGCACCCTTCCTGGGCTCCCCGCCAACCCCACGACCCCAGACGGCGTGCCAGTGACCCAGATTGGCCGGATCCTCCATCCTCGCCACCTCCCTCAGTCCCTCCCCCGAGGAACACAGTCCCTCCCCCAAGCCCATACCTCAGACTGAAGTCTACACCCTCATTTAAAAGGCATTCTAACAGATTTCGCTACAGGCAGAGACACCCCCCGCCCCCATCCCCCCCCCCACCCCTGTCCCACATTATCCGGTTCACTTCCCCTCTCAGCACGGCGTGACTGAAAATGGAGCCAGGCTGGAGAGTAACGTCTCCTGACAGCTCAGTACACAGTACAGCGCAGGAGAGCTAGAAATCACTACACACGTCGATAAACAAATGCTTTTTTTAGGTAGGAAAGCACTACATTACCGCAGCAGCGAGAGGGCCTGCAAAAGCGCTCGCCGTGGACAGGCTGCGTGTAAGGGAGGAAGCTGCGAAAAATCTTTGGGTACCGTCAAAGAGTGACACTGAGCTCTGGAGTGGCAAAAAAAAGACCTGAAATGGAAGGTGAGTACACAGGAAAATGAGGTCAGGGACAGGAAGTGAGGTGCAGGGGGAGGAAGTGAGGCACCAGGCTAGAGACTGGGATGCAGGGGCAGGAAGTGAGACACAGGATTAGGAAGCAAGGCACAAAGGCAAGAAGTTAGGTACAAGGGCAAGACATGAGCTGCCAAGCCAGGAAGCAAGTCACAGGGGGAGGAAGTGAGCTGCCAAGCAGTGAAGTGCAGGGGCAGGAAGCGAGGCACACAGGCAGGAAGCAAGGCACAAGGGCAGGAAGGGAGGCACATGGGTAGGAAGCAAGGCACACGGGCAGGAAGCGAGGCACACGGCGAGGAAGTGAGGCACATGGGCAGGAAGCAAGGCACATGGGCAGGAAGCGAGGCACATGGGTAGGAAGCGAGGCACACAGGCAGGAAGCGAGGCACATGGGTAGGAAGCGAGGCACACAGACTGGAAGTAAGACACAGGGGCAGGAAGTGAGGCAAAGGGGCAAGAAGTGAGTTGCCAAGGCGGGAAGTGAGGTGCAAGGGCAGGAAGCTAAATGCAGAAGGAGGAACAGAGGTGAGAGATCATGAACTGAGGCACCAGGGTGGGAATTGAGGTGCAGGGGGCCAGAAGTGAGGAGCAGGGGTGGAATGTCCCAGCACAATTGCCCAAACACCACGTGATGTCATGATAGATCCTGGAGGGCAGAGTTGTCAGGGCGGCAGAAGGTTTTTGCTGCAAAGATGCAGCATAAAAAATGTCAATTTTCCTTGAATCCACCAGAAGTGGCACAAAATTCCACATTGTGTCGGCACAATGCAGCATGAGCCAGGAGAACCCTGCCTCCCACAGGCCAGCGACCTGCCTCATTGGTAACAAGTGGCATTATGCCGAATGTGGGGAACAAGAAGAGCCAGTGAGAGAAAAGCCCCGCCCCTCGCAGCATGACTGACGGCAGCAGAACTGGATACAGAGATAGTTAGACAAATGGATGCTCAGATACAGTGTGACAGACAGATGGATGTGTAAATGGATGGTTTGGCAGCATGATAAAGCAAACACTCTGATGGAGCGTCCCACGGACAGGGGGAAATCCAAGCTGCAGACAAACCCACACTGTCAGGAAGACAGATACCAGAGACAAATATAAATTGTGACACGGACGGATCGATAACCCCCCCCCCCCCCCCGACCCACCCCCCGCAAAGGATTGCATTTTTCTCCATGCAACACAAATGACTTTTGAGTACACAGCCGACAAAACTGTGGAGGCAGCCGTGGGGGGGGGGGGGGGTGTGTGTCAAAGGGGGGTGTGATATTTTTAGGTGGAATTGAGCCAAGGCGCACTGTGTCGCCGCTACGGAAATGAAAGGCACAGCCTAGTGGACTGATCCTGATAAGACACGGGTCTATTGGGTCCCACGCGGAAAAGGGCTTCCCCATCCGGGGTTAGGGTTCCACATCCGCCATGGAGACACAGCTGTCAGTAATGGGGGCCAGTGCTGCCGTGGGTAACGTCCTGTGCTACATGCCAGCCGTGTCCTAGGTGTGGGGATAAAAGGACATCAGTGGCTCGAGTAGTGACATAATACCAGGAAGGATGGTTCTGAGCATGCCGGGCCATGGTGAACCGGGCTGGGCCGGGCCGGGACCACTTAAAAAGCTGGTATGGAAAGGGGCAGAGGCTGCTTAACATGACCGCGCATGCGGGTGACTCGTCAAGGGCCACGGCAGGGCAAACAGCTTGTGGGTGTGTGAAAACATGAAGGGTGGGGGCAGCCTTCATCGCACACACAGCGGAACCAGATCGCAGCTGTGTCTGTGGGCCGGGAGGCTTATAGACAAACAGCGCAAGTAGCAGCTGGCGGTCGCCACAGGAACAGGAACAGAGGTTTACCCTAAGAGTCATTTGGTGGTTTAGCCCAGCATCCCCTGCTCTGATCGAACCCCCCGTACTCGATTGCGATTGGTTCTTAAATGGCAGCAGGAAGCCGGCGTACCGCTAGACCCACCGGGACACAAACCCGCTGACCTTCTTGGTGAAAGATGCTGCTGTTTGTGGCTAATGGGTACAGAGTTACATGGGAGGCACCGACGTTGGCTGCTTCAGTGAGAGCATTTAGGCAAATAAACGGCACTGTCACATGCCGGACCATGTTCGGGGAACCGCTCCCAATTAGACAGACCTCCCTGACGACCAGCTCCATGGCACCCCGCACCCCACCCCCCCCCACCAGGAACTGCAGACATGATGCAGTTTTTAAAACCCATTGCTCTGTTTCGTGAGACGTTCCAAGGGAGGAATTCAGATCCATACAGATTATTTCGGATCAATCAGAACAGCAGTGGGGAAGGCAATTAACTGGCTGCAATTGGCTGAGTTCACAATATTAAGGCCCCAGCCGTCAAACACTTAATTGGATGGGAAAAGGGGGTGGGGCCATGAGGCGGGGCCTGCTCTTAAAGCGCCCACGCGACTGAAACACAGCCCCGGAGGGATCTCCCCAACAGCGAGTTTTGGGGAGGAATTACAAATTCATCCATGCTGATTTATTCATGAGGAAGCGGGATTCGGCAGGGGGGCCTCCGGAGAACATTCCGAAATCCCAGCCAGGCACTTCAGCTGCAAGGTTTTCAATAAAACAAGCAAACAACATGATTCCAGCAGCCATGAATAAGTCATGGTGTCTGAATAAAGCGAGCTACACGGTGCTTCACAGACACGGCTCATCACTCATTTATATCCCGCCCATGGAGAAGCAGGAGGTGGAGAGAGAAACACGGGAAAAGCCGAACTTCAGGCTCAGAGGCGTTCCCGGGACACGGGCTGGCCGCTGGGCCACCTGGAAATGGAGAAGGTGCTGGGTGGTGCTCCATGTGGACCTCAGTCAACAATTCCGAGTTCCAGTGTCCAGTTTCCTTGTCGAATTTCACTCCTGAATCTGCCAGCCCATAAATCTGGCTCGCCTGAATAAGGCCAAGGGTGAAGATGGCGCACCACGCTCCAGCCTGGTACCCTGCCCCACCCTACTGCAAGCCCTCACAGCCCCGCCTACTGAAGAAACTCGGCGACCTCCCACAATTCTTTGCTCAAGAGGGGCAGCCCCCACATTAAGCCCCACATTAAGCCAGTGGCCTGCGCCCTTACGGCTCTCCCCTTGGGCAGGGGGTTGGGACCCTCACTGTGGCTGACTCTCACTGTAGTTCAGTGGGGAGCATGCTAGCTCAGTCAGTGTCACAGTGAGTCACTGTGGGGGGAGAGGGGGTGCTGTTTGCTGGTACCTGTCCTATGCCCCCGTAGGGCAGTCTTTCACATCACAGCACGGGCAGCGCCATTGGACCTGACAGCAGCATCCTCTGTACAAACAGCCACCCGCCCTCCCACACACTCCCGCTGCCCAGCAACGCAGCCTGACACCTATCAATAGGGATTCCTGCGGAGAGTCCGGCATGCAGAGAGCAGAGATAAACACAGAGCAGGAGCCAATCAGAGCCTGCAGAGGATCCTTTTATTCCTCAGAGCAGGAAATGATTTGCTGGAAATCCATGACTCATTTCAGAGCCTCTGATGTAAGGTGCTGTTATTTATTATGGTGCTTTTTTGGGAGGGTGGGGGGGGGGTCTGCTTTGCCTTTCCACACACCCCCTCTCGTGACCCACAAATTCAGCTTCCAATATTCATATATGAATAGGAACACTCAGTCCTGCAACCAAGCAACAGGGGCGGAAATTCCCTGCTGGTCCTCTAGGGGGCTCGTAACTGATGTGGGCTGACCTTTGTGCTCATGGCGGGAGTGTCTCCCGCTGTCCTACGCTGTTTATGGATCACCCCGTCGGAGCCGACCTTTCCTCTGGCATTTTGTGTCCGCCGGGCCCGCCCTCCTGCAGCAGCTCGCGATCATGACAGGACATGGCAAGCCCACTAAAACATTAATTAGCAACATCAGCATGCATTATTTATTCTCTGAATTCAGCCCAGAATGAGTGCCACGTCTTGACCTTCTCCATCGCCGGATCTCCTCATTTCAGCTGGATGCTAAGAGAAGCACGGCTAACGAGCTTGGTTAAGGGTACAACTGCAGTTCCCTGTTCCAGGAATCGTACTCCACAGAGCTCAGACACTGACGAAGAAGAACCTGGTCATCTGGAGGGTCAGATGATTCATGCAGCCCATAGCCTAACCAAGAAGAGCCTGGTCATCTGGAGGGTCAGATGATTCATGCAGCCGATAGCCTCACCAAGAAGAGCCTGCTGCAGGTACATGCTGGTACCAGAACCGGGCTGACAGCAGGGGAACTGTTAGTGGAGAAATCACTAACTCTGTCCACTGGGTGAAGCTCTGGGGCACGATCTCCTCCCACGGGCCCGAGCAGAGATAGAACATCTGGCGGGCCGGCTGGCTTCCTGGTTTACATGGTGCCCCCAGCAGGCTCATCACATGCGAGTACAGGGACACGTGTATACACGCCCCCTCACCTGGACTTAGTGCCATGGAATCCCCTCCCACCAAACACTGATGATCAGTCTCAGTTTCATTCAATAATTTCAGGAGCAAACCATGTTGAGCCTGATTTTAACGGCAGGCATCAAGTCAGGCATCACAGACAGACCAAGGAAAAGGCGTGATGTGGAAATGCAGGCCTGTTCAACACATACATGGGCTACATGGTGATCACAGGCAGTACAGTCTACTTATAATCCCTGGCTATGCAGGGTGGCCACAGCTCTGATGCTGAAAGTGGCATGGTGAGGCAGAAAGCTTCAAAATAAAAGCCAAAATAAAAGGTCACTTTTATGCCACCTGATTGCCGCCTCAGCAACAGATACAAGGCCCAGCTTCAAAATAAAAGCCTAACAAGCAGGTGTACACCTCTGGTTAGCTGGTTCCCCGACATGTAAAAGTCTCTTTTATGTCTTCTTCAGCTGCCTCCCCAACATGGACAATACCCATCTTCGAAATAAAAACCTCATAAACAGGTTTAACTTTTTTTTCTTCCTGTTAGCTGCCTCACTGACATGTACAAACCTGGGCTTCAAAATAAAAGCTTCACAAATGGATGCCACTTTTATGGTTCCTAATAGCTGTCTAGCTGATACGTATGAACCCCAGCTTCAAAATAAAGGCCTCACACACTGGTCTCACTTTTATTCCTCATGTTTGTCTGCCTCATTAGCATGTAGAATCTTATGTTTCAAAATAAAAGCCTGACAAATGGATGTAACCTTTACGGTTTTTGTTAGCCACTTCACAAACTGCCTAAGATTGTATTTTTATTACTCCACCCCCACCCCATCCCAGCGCTCTTTCTCCACTGGGACCCCCAATTGCCTCAGATCCACCTCCGTTAAGCATGTCAGTCCAACCTGTGCACCCATGACTGGCTGAAGGCAGCGAGACTACAGATCGCAGTGCCTTTAACTGCGTCCCACCTCTCTGCCCACTTCTCCCTACAGCTGGGCTGTCACCATCCGCCGAAAACACGACAGAGGGTTGTACAGAAATAAAATGGGGAGGAAGAGGATGTGTCAAAATAAAAGCAGGACAGTGAAAGCCCTGAAGAGGAGAGACACGAAAAACCCTTCACGGTGATGGTGGTAACAGTCAAATTGTCATCTCACGGAACATCGAAAAAGGGAGAAGGGAATTCTGGGAGTTACAGCACCTGGATGGATCTGCACTGTCATCTTCGATCCTGGAGCATGTAAACAGAAAGCGAGTCCCTGAGAGGCGAGAGGCCGTCTCTGATCATCCCGGGCTCTCCCCTCCAGATTGAGTTTGGATTTTTGTCTTAGCTCAGCCTCTCCCAATCAATCACGCGACTGTGGAGCCGGCAGCCAGGTCAGGTTCCCAGTCAGAGAGGTAGGTTGGGGTGCACAGGGCCCATCTACACTCACTGGATCACCATACTGCCATTAACGATAAAAAATAGTGTCGCGCATTAAATAAATGATGAAATAAGCCAAATAAACGAATGAAGAGAGCCACAGGCTCGGAAAAGGGCCGCTGTTAAATTGGTAGGGATTCCTCGCGACAGAAAATCAACATTTAATGAAGAGCTGCTATCTAGGAGAAATCAGCCGTTACCCTGGGGAGCCCTGGGGTATTAGGAGCTCATTAACAAAGATGGCCTCGTCATGGGGCCTGGGTGGGGCCTACTGCTGCCAGCAACCCCCCCCCCCACACCAATCATATAGAAAGCCGTGAGGAAGAGCTGAAGGTCAGGGAACACAGGCGTGAGCACACATAGTGGCCGACAGGACCGTGGAGACCATTGAGACAAACAGGGAGTGACGTCCGGACCCCCCCCGTGTGACCGCTCTGATTAGATGTGTCACGACAGCGGACCATATGGGAAATGGGGGTTAGGGGATGCTTATCCACAATGCGTGGGGGTTCACCTGGCCAATGCCTGGAGGCATCAGATATCAGGGCAGGAGCCAGGGGGTGATCTTAGCAGCTTCATCAGGTTCATCCTGATCCCTTTTACTCTACCCCTCTCTCTCTCTCCTCTTCCTCTCTTTCACTGTTCCAGTCTCTGTCTCTCTTTTTCCCTAGTCTCTTACTCATACTCACCGACTCCCCCACTCTCTCCCTCTTCCTCCCTCCACCTCTCTTCCACTGATCCAGTCTCTCTCTCCTCTTCCTCTCTCCATCTCTCTTCCACTGATCCAGTCTCTCTCTCCTCTTCCTCCCTCCATCTCTCTTACACTGATCCAGTCTCTCTCTCCTCTTCCTCCCTCCATCTCTCTTCCACTGATCCAGTCTCTCTCCTCTTCCTCTCTCCATCTCTCTTCCACTGATCGTCTCTCTCCTCTTCCTCCCTCCATCTCTCTTCCACTGATCCAGTCTCTCTCTCCTCTTCCTCTCTCCATCTCTCTTCCACTGTTACAGTCTCTCACTCTTCTTTTCTCTCACTCATTTTTCCGTCTCTTTCACTCATCCTCTCACCGACTCTCTCTCTCCCCATTCCCCATCCCCCATCCCCCACTCTGACTCTCCGCTCTTCTGACGCCGTTGTTATTTTATTTTCCTTTATTAGAAGTGCCCAAGCCCATGACACCATTTCCGCGCGACATTAAAAATACACACCGAGATATATAAATAAATAAAGGCTTGGGGGAGAGTGGGAAAGCGTTAATTATCTGCCTGTTTCCTTTTTTTCCACAGGCTTTGGTTAAACGCAGATTAAAGGCTAATCCGCGGAGGTGAAGGGCCCGCTGAATGGGGTCCAATCAAACAGAGCTGCAGATAGAAATAGACATAATCTCACCAAAGGCACATGTTCCAGCAGAAGAGAGCCGGTCGACACGCTGCCAACATGCACGCTGACGTTTTATTCTGCCCCTGATGTTTTCTGCCATATAGCTGCAGCAGAATCGACATGCTGAGCGGCAGAGTCCCACACAATGAAGCATCTCCACTTTACCGAGAACCAACCCACCCGATAAGACACTATGCAAGGTAAACAGAGATGGGGGTGCAGTAAGGGGTGTCCTACAGCAAAGCAGGTGTTCAGACACGAGAGCGTGAGAGGCCCTCAGCCTACAGGGGGTGCAATTTCAGCTCCGCGGTAACCGGTGAGAGACACGTTTGGCACAGGGGCAACTGTACAGGGGAGAGTGCGAGATGGAGTAAAGGCCCCCCCCAGGCCCTCTGGGCTAGGACCATCATCCCCACCACACGTCTAATCAGGCAAGTTAAAAAAAACCCAGAATATCTTATTCGCATACCATAGGAGACAAACCTGAATCCAGCTGTACTTTGACTAAGAAAACATGCAAAAATACTGTATAATTTTCATGCGCACACGGCCACTAACACTAACATGGCCTTTGGATCAGAAGATGCAAGCCACTCTGGCTCTGCCATGCTGCCCCAGACCTCTGAGAGATGCTGGACTGGGCACTTCCATGGAATGGTGCCCTCTCGAGCTCGCCTACCATTACCCGACAGGTGTTTTTAGCTGCCGTCCCTCTTTATTCCAGCTCCAAAGCTCACGGTTATTAATAGCCTTTTCTGAAACTGGTACATTTTTTTTCCCCCAGACAAAAGCAATTTCGGGACACCTCACTTTGGGCCCTGACAGTCACGAACAGGTTCTTATTCAATAGGTTACCAAAGCGGCAAAGCACACACACACAGGCATGCATGTAACCATACACACACACACACACACGCAGGCATGCATGTAACCATACACACACGCGCACACACACACACACAGGCATGCATGTAACCATACACACACGCGCACACACACACACACACAGGCATGCATGTAACCATACACACACGCACGCGCACACACACACACACACACAGAGGCATAGACGTAACCATGCACACAGGCATGCACGTAACCATACACACACACACACACACACACACACACACACACAGAGGCAGACACGTAAACACACACACAGGCATGCACGTAACCATACACACACGCGCACACACACACACACACACACACACACACACACAGGCATAGATGTAACCATGCACACACGCATATTCACACAGGCATGCACGTAACCATGCGCACACACACATACACACAGGCATGCATGTAACCATGCACACATGCACACAGCTATAGAGTAACAAAGAGACCATTTATGAGAGACTCGGATCCACCCACCCACTGCGCCTTAATGGCTGAGTGTCCGAAGATGAGTGCTGTAGTTGTAAAGGTCGTGGATTCATATACCAGGAACCTTGAGCTGAACACTGAACAGCATTATGTATCAAGCAAATAAACGACACAGTGACGTATATTACTTATTAAATTAATAATAATACTGACATCCCGTCCAGGGTGAGAGATTCCAGGCTCAGAATAGGGGGTTGAAAGACATGTGGAAGGATAAATGCAACAACAACAACAGTAATAATAACAAAAATAAAAACAACAACAACAATAATAATAATCATAATAAGAAGAATAGCAGTTAACTGGGAGTACACAGCAGGCATTAGTGGATGGCCTCAGGGGTTGCCTGCTGAAGGAGGTCTAGGATTAATCTTTAGTTAAATCTGATGAAACCAAAAGCCTTGATGGTTCACAATCCCTCAAGGTCACCTGACATGACGTTAACCAATCAGCAGACGGCACGAATAATGACGTGACCTTGGACTCACCTCCTCCCCGAGCTCAGTAAGTGCCATCACAGATGAGCATCAAAACCCCCGAATGAGCTGGGACATGGGGCAAGAGCGTTGAGGGACAGTCATAAAAATAAATTACGGGATGTGACGTCTCACGGGTCGGGTTCGACAGACAAACAGGGGGCGGCTTCCATCCAATAAAATGGCTGCATTTGGGAATTTAGATAATGGATGTGTTCATTCTGGGCCAATAATGGCCCAGATAATGAAATGGATGAACAAGGCAAGAGCCTAATTTCCGCTAGGGCCCAATGTACTGAGCTGGGGACCCCTGTGCCGAGCAGCAACATTATTCCCAGATCCCGCAGATAATAACTTTTGCCGAGCAGCAACATTATTCCCAGATCCCACAGATGATAACCTGTG
>JAODKM010000002.1:26962867-26980656 GCA_026780845.1 Petrocephalus sullivani | reverse complement strand
CGGATGGGACGCCAGTACATCGCAGGCCACGGGGCTGGGGGACACCCCGGATGGGACGCCAGTACATCGCAGGCCACAGGGCCGGGGGACACCCTGGATGGGATGCCAGTACATCGCAGGCCACAGGGCTGGGGGACACCCCGGATGGGACGCCAGTACATCGCAGGCCACAGGGCTGGGGGACACCCCGGATGGGACGCCAGTACATCGCAGGCCACGGGGCCGGGGGACACCCCGGATGGGATGCCAGTACATCGCAGGCCACAGGGCTGGAAGACACTCAACGCAGTCACAGGATGGAAGGAAGAAGACCGGACCACCCCAGCTGATAAAAAAAAATGCCCAGCACCTGAAAAACCTGCAGACACACCAGGCATAAGGGTGGAGGGCTGCACATTTACAGGTGGGGCCTAAACAGGACCAGGCCAGTGCCCTTAAGGGATTGTTTGGTTCACATTTGCGTGCGGTCTCCATTAATTGCCTGGAACACATAATCCGAGTAGGAATGTCTGCTCATTAATGTTTTTATGAAAAAAATTGAAAAATTAGGAGATTGCCTTTAAGTCCCCCCCCCGAACTGTCACCGAAGCTTCCAGTATGTCTTGCCGCGCCGAGAGGTGAATGTGCCTCTAGGGACTGAGGCGGGGATCGCAGCCCTGTTAGAGACTCCCAGTGAGCCCCCTAGTGGACGGCTCCAGCACCACGACAGAGATGTCCGTGGGGCACAGGTCATTTCCGGACCACCGGGCTTTAATGAAAGGTGGGCGGGACTTGCAGCCAGGGCCCGCTTCCTGAGATGTTTCTGAGGGTGATGCAGCCTCGTGCACCCTGAACATCTGGTCAGTCCACAAGAAAATGGAAATCCACTTAGGACAAATTAAAACTAATGGGGACCCGGGTAATGATTTCATAAGCAATTTCCCATATTAGTATTTCTAATACTTCACATGGCAAACAGTGCAGGCTTCCCCCATCAGTCAAACGCCACGGGGAAGGAGTCGCGCGCCATGCATGCTGGGAAATGATTTTGGAGTATGCTGGCTGGATTGTTCACTGCATAATTCACCGGATTTCAGTGTTTGTCGGCATCCCCGCCCCCCCAGCTCCACCCTACCCATCCTCCTAAATCTGAATGAATTTAATTATTGTCAAAAATGTATTTCTATTGATAATCACCAGCACGCGAAGAGGATTACCTCCCAATTTGTGAAATGAGTGAAAATCCACGTAGTTACAAAACAGTTGCTTCGAATGTCATTAAATTTGAGGTCACAGGGGACACTCGGTGGGGGGGGGGGGTGTCCTGGCTGAAAAAGCTGCACCCCATTTTTCTGACTGACCCCCGCCCCAGATGGCTGCGATGAAAACAAACAGCAACAAAAGGCTAAAGGCGTCCAGCTGTGACGAGCAGGACGCCGACACACTTCCAGCTGGCTGCAGAACTCGGCACGGTACTTCCAGCGAGTTACAGGAGGCAGATCCAGGGCAGAGATCTGACAGGTAATGGGGGCGCGTACATTACGGCAGAATTTTATTCATTTCTTTCAGGCAACACAAAAACTTAGAGAGGTATAAGGAGACTACATGCAGGCATGCTTAGAGAACCTTAGGAAAACTTGTGATGACTATCAGCGAGGCATACGCAGCATCCCGGGAACGAGCGTGGGGCGAGGTGTTTCAACGTGACACATCAGCTAGAGCCTCCTGGAGGAGTTGGCCTGGGCAGAAATGGGGTATTTATCTGATTGCTTGTGTATTTGTTTAATGAGGGGTGTGTGCGCGCAGCAGGCAGGCCCAGACCCCATCGCAGGGCACACCTGTGGAGCAGTGCTAAACACCCTCACATCAAAGCTGACAGGCCCGCCCTATAGCCGCCGATGCCCCATAGCCTCCGATGCCCCATAGCCTCCGATGCCCCAGAGCCGCCGATAGCCTCCGATGCCCCATAGCCTCCAATGCCCCATAGCTGCCGATGCCCCATAGCCGCCGATGCCCCATAGCCTCCGATGCCCCATAGCTGCCGATGCCCCATAGCCGCCGATTGCCTCCGATGCCCCATAGCCTCCGATGCCCCATAGCCTCCGATGCCCCATAGCTTCCAATGCCCCACAGCCGCCGATGCCCCATAGCCTCCGATAGCCTCCGATGCCCCATAGCCTCCGATGCCCCATAGCCTCCGATGCCCCATAGCTTCCGATGCCCCATAGCCGCCGATGCCCCATAGCCGCCGATGCCCCATAGCCTCCATCTCCCTGAGTTAGAATCAGCAAAGCCATACCCTGGTGGGGTAACTGCGAGGAGCGCGGCGAGCAAGCCGGCACGAGGCTAAGACATCCTGACGTCGTACCCACCTAGCGGGCCAATAGCCACATGGGGCATACAGAGACTTATGTGACAGTCTGTACTTCACAGTGTGTATGCGACAGTGTGTATCTTACAGTGTGTATCTGACAGTGAGTATCTTACAGTTTTTATGCGACAGTGTGTATCTTACAGTGTGTATGTGAGAGTGAATATCTTATAGTGTGTATGTGACAGCGAGTATCTTACAGTTTGTATGTGACAGTGTGTATGTGACAGTGAGTATCTTATAGTGTGTATGTGACCGTGTGAATCTTACAGTGTGTATGTGACAGTGAGTATTTTACAGTTTTTATCCAACAGTGAGTATCTTACAGTGTATATCTTGCAGTGTGTATGTGACAGTGAGCATGTAATGGTGCGTATGTGGCAGTGATTAAGTGCCGGCGTGGATGTCACGGATTGTGACTGTAATGGTGTGTGCATGGCGGTGTGCGTGTGATGGTGTGTACGTGATGTGCATGTGATGGTGTGTAAGAGATGAGGTGCAGTGATAGTGTGTATGTAACGTGCATGTAATGATGGTGAAGTGCATTAGCCTGGGGGGGCGTGGGGGGCAGCCAGAATGTCAGCACTCGGACCCCGGCGACATCAGAGGATCTGTCACCTGGCAGACGGACTCTCTCTCTCACCGGGACCGCCTAGCGGCTAATGGGAGAGAGGACCGTCTGCAAACTCAGACAGCAAGATCGCTTCTGCCGGGGTTCCAGGTCCCGCCCCCTTCCTGCCATTCCGGAATCTCGGCCGCACCGAAACGCAATTATGCCAAGAAATGCGCATCAAGCGGCCGCCTCCCTTTTGAAGCAAAAAGACATATAATTACTCAATTTCTGTGTCCTAGCAGCAGGATTTCTCACAGACTGCTGAGATCAATAATGTCTTTTGTTCTATTCCCACACTTGTATGGCGTGACAAAGAGCTGCTGTACAAATGATGCATCTGTGTAAAGCGCGCAGACGGGAAATAAAGCTGATTAGGGAGAGTAAAGGATACCCAGTCGATGCAGCTAAACAAGCTCATTTAGCATTGCTTTTACAATGGGAGGCAGGCCGGATGGAAATATGGACTTAAAGAGGGATTTTTAAAAGTAAATGGGACAAATCGACGTTGAAATCAGAGACTGCTGATGCCCCCTAAAAATGACTGATAGCTGAAAGCCCACAGACTGATTTCTTGCACACAATTAGATTCCTGAGTAAGGGTTTAAGCCTGATCACTGCGGAGGATGTGACCCTGTACCCCATTCATCTACCCGCTGGGTAAGGGTTTAAGCCTGTTCTCTGTGGGGGACGGAACCCTGTACCCCATTCATCTACCCGCTGGGTAAGGGTTTAAGCCTGATCTCTGTGGGGGACGGGACCCTGTACCCCATTCATCTACCCGCTGGGTAAGGGTTTAAGCCTGATCTCTGTGGGGGACGGGACCCTGTACCCCACATCTACTCGCTGGGTAAGGGTTTAAGCCTGATCTCTGTGGGGGAACTAACCCAAGGTGACCCACCCTACACGCACCAAGCTGACCCGCAGCTTGGCCTCTCCCCTCACAGGTACAGCCCCCCTGGCCCCCCTACCTTTGTTCATATCAATCAGCTGCTTCTTCTTCTGCTGTCGCTCCATTTTCTCCCTCTCTGCCTTCTCCTTGGCCATCTTGGCCCTCTTCACCTTCTCCTCCATCTCCCTCTTCTTGTTGTTCTCCTTAACAGCTTCCTGTAAGAGGGGGGCACATGGTTAAACACAGGGTGGGGCGGGCTTCAGCAGGCGGATCTTCTCAAGGTGGCCGGAACCACAGGAAATGGGGCTGTCAGTGTGGCAAAAGCAAGGTGGGGGGGCATGAACGGGCTTCCCCATCCCGTCATCACACCATTTTCCCATCATTCACACACCTCCTCCTACTCTCACCATGTCTTCTGAGGGCCTGAAGGAAGCACAGGGCCTAAATTGGGGTGAACTGGCAGGTACTAGCTGGACACGAAGCAGCACCTGCCTGTGGAGTTAGAGGAACTGTAAGGCGTTTACTTTGAGACGCAGGGGGGTGAGGGGTCACCGACACCTCAAATAGCTGAAGGATCTTATTAACAGCCGTCTGCCACACTCTCCTGCCACCAATCGGCTATGGTTGACGCGGGCGGCATCTGGGGGGGGGGGATCGAATCATTCCTTGCGGCAAGCATTAAACATCATGTCCAAGCTGGCTTTTACAGATTTCAGGCTGCGAGCTCCAGCAAGGCAAAAAGCACCATCTTCAGTGTTCACAGACCAACTGCTGTCCAGATGCAAGGCGCCCATATGGGTACCTGCGCATGCACACGCAGCCGACCACCCATCCGTCTTCTTTTAATGTGGTTTATACTCCTGGTGGGCATGGCAGCTGCCTGAGAACCATGGCCAACATCTCCGGGGGGAGGAGCACCATCGGCAGTCCAACACAAGGCGGTCTGGAGGAACCTGGAACACCCCACGGGCACTGGGACCAGATCTGCAGCTATGCCGGTTTGGCGAGCATGAGCGGGCCGCAACAACCTCGCCTCATTCTCCAACAACCAGTGAAAAGCGCAAGCAGACTCTCACAGGACGAGCGTGCAGCCCCCCAGTGCCACGCATGCCGGGCCAAGCCGGGGACAGTCACGCACTGCCGTGCACCATGCAAAAAATAACAAGAGGTCGGGAGGTGCCATGGAGTGGAAGGAAGTCAGGTGACGGAGATTATCCATGGTGACGGCCCACCTGTCCCTCACACGCTTCCTGGTGCATTTTGGCATTCGAGTTCCGCAACCCGGACCAAAGTCCGGATGCCAGCTGAGACCTGTCCCTGCTGTGCTGCCTTTTTTTGTCCCTGTCCTACAGGCTTGTGTCTCCTCTGAAAAGACTTTTTTTGTACCAGTCCCATCTCTGCCTGATCCCAGAAATAAGCTGTCGTGTTCGCTGTCCCGGCCCAAAAGTCATAATCACCTTGGCCTGCAGGCGGACGGGACCACAGACCCCACCGTCGAGGGGAGGAATGGGGTATACCACCTTTGCTCCAGTGAGGGGAGCATGCTGAGGACTTCTAGGCCCATTAAAACAAAAAGGGATTAGGGTGATGCCACGGAGTCAAGGAGAACTGAAGGGAAACAACAGCATTGTGCCAGTGAATGGCATTGCAGGCCCCGCCTACTGGAGTTGAGCCCACAGGCTCATTTGTTATTGTTCTATTAATTTATGAATGAATCAAGCATGTGCACAAGCCAAATGGGTAACGGGAGCCGACAGATGGGAATTCTATAAGCACATTCACATGCCTGCATGCACATGCATGGACAGAAGCACCTGCTAAACTGTGTAACAGCAGAACCACATTGTGCACATAACTGTAACATGCATGTATCTGTGCCGCATTTGCAGGAGTGCCCCTGTGTCCTAATTCATATGTTTTGCACATCATTTACACGTACAAATAGCTGCCATGTATTAGATCATTATGTGGATAATTATTTATTCATGGATACAGAAATACTTCCTACTGGCAAATTGTAAAATAAACAAACAAGCTTTTCTGATGGTAAACATAATCGCACTACGTAATTATCTAACATTGATCAAACACGGAGTGGTTCTAATTGCCATGGCAACAAGCGTGTAGAAGCTGCTGGTCGCCAGTGTGTCTTTCAGCTTGTGGTGGCAACAATGTCAGTGTCTTTGCTGCTGAGCTCTTTCTTACGCTCCACAGGTATGATATCAGCAGCCACACGGGGTGCAGTTTTAAAGGGTTAGTTTCAGCAAACAGCTAATAAACAGAATTTAGAAAAGCAGTTTGTCAAACAGCACACAGCATTCTGGGTATTCGTCTTGGGAAACAAGGTAAAAACAACATAAAATGACAGTTCTTGCTGTCGTTGAGACCAGCTTGATTAACATCAATTTAAATCTAAGCATTGTTATGATTACTCCAAAACATTTTAAACTGCTATTTACATCCTTAAATTTGTTATTTAAATAACAAACATAGTGCAACACTGAAAATACTGCAACACTGACTGATTGCACACTGGAATTTATATGCAATGGTGCCACATGGGACAAATTGGAAAACAAAAAGACCAGACTTGGATCCACAGGATGCTCTCAGGTTGACGACGGCGGACACTAATCGATACGATAAGGCAAAATTAGACCAGATAATTGCGTTTGCACTTGAAATAATCCAAAGTCATTAGCAAAGCTGATTACAGAAACTTGGCTTAAAACTCCCGTGTCAATTAGACAACACTGGACGGGTTATTTAAAACATGAACCAGACAGGTGACGATAGACTTCCGTAATCAGGGCCTAGGGAAGGAGTGAGATGGGAGGATAATACCCCGAGGACCCCTGGGTGCTGGGATTCTGCCCATGCAGGAAGAAACACGACATGCAGGGGCCAATCTTGCAGGAAAGCCGTGGCAAAAAATGCACATAACGATAATAATGACACGGCAATGAAGGAAAGGTCACAAAGGGCTAGAGATACTACCCAGACCCAGCTTCTGGCTCCTCCGAAGCACCCCGGCTCTCTCTGAGAGGTCTCGAACTCTGTCTCCTTCATCGCTCATGAAGAAACAGAAGGGCCACCTTGTAGTCCGAAGGGAATACAGAGCCATAGAAAGAGGCCGTCATACTGACGTTTGCCCTGCACTGTAAGTGAAAGAAAGCCAAAAAGATCCTGCGCTTTGCCCCAGTCTGTCCCCACAGGCAAGAGAGAAAGCATTTCGCTAGCCCATGCCACCCCCCTCCCCCCCGCACACAAACACCCAAAGCATAAGAAATGATGATGAATCCAAGTTCGAACAGCAAGACAGGATACAGGTCCCCCAGTTCATGTTGCAGAATTAATATGCCAAAATTGGATGGGTCCGACGCAGACGCCTACAGGGAACTGGGCCCAGCGCTGCCTGGGGGTCCTGGACACGCCAGGAGACAGGTATCCACGTAAGAGAGCATGCCAAAATATCTGGCCTGGTAGAATGCCGGGCCTAGCCGTCTCATCAGCCAGCCCAGGCCCCTGCCCAATCCACACTGACATCACTGAAATAATTCACCCCCCCTCCCACCACCCACCTGCTCCAATGGCATCATCCTCAGCTCTCACGCTAGGCAGCCTCACTGTGTGCTAATGCAGAGCCACGCTCCTCAAAAAGCCGCGGGTGGTGGGGGGGGCAGGCTGACGGGAGCATCAGAGGAGCTTAAGGTGCATTTCGACGCTGCTGCTCCCGTAATCAGTACCACTGCCGGCGCAACAACAAACAAGGTTTTAGCGAGAGGCGGGGCGGGCGGAGGGAGCTCACAGATTTCAAATGCGGAACTCTCTGGAGCCCGAAAGCAATATGTCAGAAAGAGCAAATCTCCAGAAGGCTCCGGAAAGCCCAAACCAGTACCACATTTTGAAAAAGCTTTAATTAGCCATGGTCATGTGTCAACAACAGTTTCCAGCACAGGGCTAGCGGATACCTTAGTGGCTAGCGGACACCTTAGCACATCCCAATAATTAGGCCCCGTTACGTGACCCTACATTTTAAAACTTGTTTATTTTTTTCTTTTAATTAAAAAACAAAAATATGTGCAACAAAATGCATGTACAGGGCAGAAGTAGACAATTTTGGAGGGCATGAGTGGAATTAAAGTGAAGTTATTTTAATGTTCTTTGTTCAAGTAATTATATTTATACTTCCTAATTTGTTAAATTATGACTCCTAGCTGGATTCCTGGCAAACGCCATCGTCTCTCTCTCCATCTCCACTGCGGGAGCTGTTTCTGACCTCCTTAAATGCTCACGTCTCACCCCTGTCCACTGGCTGCCAGCTGGAACCCCCTTCAGCTTTAAATCCTTGGTACTGGCACGCAAGTGAGCTGGGGGACCTGCACCATCGTACCCCCTCCCCCACCCTCGTTATGGAGCGTCGTTGCCTTGGGTCTGGATGGCGCAAAGCCATCTGTATTCGTCCTCGGCCTCCGTGTGCCGGTCCTTGGGGCTTTGGATCCCCGCTGGGTCTTCAGGGCCGAGCTGGACATGCGCAGATCATTTAAAGGGCGACACCCGTACAGTTAGGCCGTCAGGGACTCCATTATCCGGGGACAAAAACGCACAGCTTTCTCAATATTTACACCGGTGCCGGCGAATCGGCTTCGGCATAAACTTGGACGCCTCATCCAGCCATCAAGTTATTAGAGGCTCCGGCTTCCCCAATGCGCTGCAGTTCTACGGAGTTTTCGCTGAATTTAAATGATGAAAATGGCGATACACAACATTCCCAGCACTTACTGAGTGGCGCCGGTGTTTATTTTAAGTCGTCCTATTTTCCCCCCCGTTGCCACATCGGATTCCTGTCAAAAGCAGCCGTCACGGCAGCCGGGGAGGCAGCTGTCACGCACGGGCGCAGGTGACAGGCGCGGTGTTGCCAGGAGTGACAGCGGCAGTGACGCTGGGGACGGCTAACGGTAGCAGCGAGGAGGAAGCCATGGCAGTAATGGGAGCAGGACTAGTAACTAGCGGCTACAGCACCAGCAGAAGCCACTGGCAGCATGGGGCAGAAACAGCCCCAGAATAGGCCCTGGACATTAGCATCCTTATTAAACATCCCCCTCCCCATCGCCCCATAAAGCTCCTTCCCTCTTCCACCTTCATCGTCTTACTAGAAGTGCACTCAATTAAGAAGGGGGCCGTTAGTTTGCCCCCATCTGTGGCATGCTGATAACTCATTAATACTGAGAGCAGCCCCCCCATCCCACACACCCTGCCCCCCTGGTCAGGATTACACAGCCTTAATCTCACCCCCAGCTCCACGTCCCCTCCCCACATACAGAAACACGCTACAAATGATGCGTTTGCAGGAAAGTCTGCAGCCAGGATCACGCAGCAGGAGCCCAGCCCACTGCGTGCCGCTGCTGATTGGTGGCAGTGCCTGCGTCCCACTGCTGATTGGTGGCAGTGTCTGTGGCCAGCCTCCTGTCTCTCACAGCACTGGCTCGTTTGGCTGGGACGTCGCTGTGGAATGCGGTGCTGCCGGACGCTCCATGGGTCGATGATACGGATCGGAGAGGCATCCTCCTTTCAGCCGTGCCACGGGACACAGGAAAGTTCCATTCCCTCAGGGTTTCACGAGGCAGGGTATTAAGGCAGTGAATGGCGATCCGGACAGCAAGCCGGGCGATACATTTCTGAAGCAGACAGGTCCTCAATGGAGCCCCCCTCCCATCCACTAAGTTGGCCTGTCTTTCAGGGATAGGGGCTGCTCGAACACACGTGTGTTCACGCACACATGTAGCAGGACAGACACAGACCTGGCTTCAGAGCGCATTCGGAGTAGCACGTGCTGGAGCGCATTCCCCGAGAACATCGATGAGGGGCTGCTCAAACACACGTGTGTTCACGCACATGCACACGCAAACAAACACATGGAGCACGACAGACACAGACCTGGCTTCAGAGCGCATTCGGAGTAGCACGTGCTGGAGCGCATTCCCCGAGAACGTCGATCAGGGGCTGCGTCGCGGGCAGTCGGGTGCGCATGGCACGCCAGAGAGGGCCGTTTGGTGAGCTCGTTAACGCCCGGCCTCGTTTTCTGGCCGAATCCAGCCTCGGCATTGGCGCTAAACTCAGTCATTACTTATTCATAACGAGGTTCGATTCTCTGCAGCAGATACATCTTTGTAGAGGCTGCTTTCACACCCAACCAATGGCAGCTCCTCTGGGGGGGCGCCGAGCCGAGATCCACTCACTTTGATCAGGGAAATGAAAGTTCATTTTCAGATGCGGCTCTGACTGGGGGCAGAGCGGAGGATTCAGGCAGGGGGGGACCTTGCCGTTCACTTTAATGGGTTTTGAAGACTTCGGAGCACTTTCTGGACATCATGTCATAGCTCTGACACATTTAATTTTTTTGGCGCTCAGAGGGAAGTCAGAGATAGTGGAGGAAGAATGAGTGGGGGGGGAAAGCACAAATAAATGTTTAAGAGGCTGGTTCCTGTGGGCCGGACCGGCACTTTGTTCTGAAGCCTGCTGCAGCTTTTCCTCCTCTCACCACAACCTTCGTTTAAGATCAAACTTTGTGAGCTCCCAGCCTGCCTCTCGGCCAGCCGCCGCTCAAGCCCGCTTCGGTTTTTCCAAAAGCGCACCCCCACGCAGCCTGCCCTCCTTGCTGAGAGGTCACTCTGTGTCAAATCGATCACCAGGAAAACTTTGGCATTTTGATTTTATGTAAAAGAAGAAACAGTAAATGTAAATGGTGCCCGCTGGGAATCCTGGACCCGAATATCAGCCATTCCTGTGTCAAAAAATCAACCAACCCCCCCCCCCAATTCCCACCTATCATGAGGTCACAGACTATTACATCAAATCAGATGTGAAGCATAGATATTTTGCATTAAGAAGAAGTGATATGGTGAGCACAGCCGCTGCGGCATGAACCCAGGCAGAGCTGAAACTGTGCTCTCAGTACCAGCGTCACTCCGAGGATCTGCTATTCTGCTACAGGCAGTTCCAGATACTTCCATGAGCCCTGAACCACTACAGATACCCCTTAAGAAATACACACAAGCTAAATATGTATGAAATAAAACTCCATTACAGTGGCCACGCCCAGCAATCTGAATCAATAACCCACTTC
The DNA here is from genome assembly GCA_026780845.1 of Petrocephalus sullivani. Classification (NCBI taxonomy): domain Eukaryota; kingdom Metazoa; phylum Chordata; class Actinopteri; order Osteoglossiformes; family Mormyridae; genus Petrocephalus; species Petrocephalus sullivani. Next base: position 26,969,678 of record JAODKM010000002.1, on the reverse strand, counting down.
CGGGGACTGCTTTACTAGTCGAATGGACCTTTAGATCCCAGGAAGCCTTCTCAGAGCGTGACTCTGCACGTTACAGGTTACAGGTCTGCGTTCCCAGGAGCGTGACTCTATACGTTACAGGTTTGCGTTCCCAGGAGCGTGAATCTGCACATTACAGGTATGCATTCCCGGAGCGTGACTCTGCACATTACAGGTTTGCGTTCCCAGGAGCGTGAATCTGCACATTACAGGTATGCATCCCCATGCCGTGACTCTGCACATTATAGGTATGCATTCCCAGGATCGTGACCCTACAGATCCTGGCACACATTCCCAGGAGCGTGACCCTACAGATCCTGGCACACATTCCCAGGAGCGTGACCCAGATCCCCGGAGCGTGACTCTGCACATTACAGGTATGCATCCCAGGAGCAAGACTCTGCACATTAAAGGTCTGCATTCCCAGGAGCGTGACACAGATCCAGGTACACATTCCCAGGAGCGAGACCCTACAGATCCCGGTTCGCGTTCCGGGGAGCGTGACCCTACAGATCCCGGTACACGTTCTAGGGAGCATGACCCTACAGATCCCGCTACGCGTTCTCGGGAGCGTGACCCTACAGATCCCGGTATGCGTTCCCGGGAGCGTGAACCTACAAATCCAGGTATGCATTCCTGGGAGCGTGACCCTATAGATCCCGGTATGCGTTCCCGGGAGCGTGACCCTACAAATCCAGGTATGCATTCCTGGGAGCGTGACCCTACAGATCCCGATGCGCGTTCCCGGGAGTGTGACCCAACAGATCCCGGTTTGCGTTCCAGGGAGCAGAGTCCTATAGATCCCAGTACGCGTTCCCAAGAGTGTGACTCTACAGATCCCGATACGCATTCCAGGGAGCGTGACCCTACAGATCCCGGGAGCGTGAACTTACAGATCCCGGTACGCATTCCCATGAGCGTGACACTATAGATCCCAATACGCGTTCCCAAGAGTGTGACTCTACAGATCCCAATACGCATTCCCGGGAGCGTGAACTTACAGATCCCGGTACGCATTCCCATGAGCGTGACACTATAGATCCCAGTACGGATTCCCAGCCTGCAGTGCTTCCCTAGCATGCATGCAGCCCGAGCCCTCGTTAGCGCTTTGACGGTGCATCCTAGAGGCGCCGTTTGCGAGGCTGACGTATGTGGTGCCACGCTGCACTAATGAAACCCTGTTTAAAGCATAAAGAGTACCCAGAGTCCCTTTCATCAGCCACAGAGCTCACAAGCTTGCTGATGCATTATACATCGAGCTCTCGGCTCACTTTACGTTGGCCTCATCTGTGCTATAATTTCGCTCTTCGATCGGCTCGCGATGCCTGTCAGAAAAAAAATTTGGCACTGACCTTGATGAAATGAGTTAATTTGGGGCCCACAGACGCAATATGGGACTCGTGCTCGGAGAGGGCGGCCCCCCGCCGGATATGGGACGGCGGAGGGAGTCCTCTCCTCACCCCATCTCCCATGGCAACACAAAAACTAGCACTGCACTATCTATCCCTTTGTAGCGTACCAAAATAACATTGGTTGAAAAGGAACCAGGCCGAAACACCAGACCAGCCCCTCCCGCCGACCCACCTCAAGACTTGATTTGGTACCGGAACCTGAATCCTGCGGACAAACTGTACAGCTTCTCTTTTTTTTGCATGTTCTAGTAAGGAAGATCAGGCGTTCTGTATCCTGCGCCCTAACACATCTGCGATTAACCATGTGCAACTAACCTGGCTGACGGGAATGTCAGTCCCTGATGCCAAGCGTCACACTTTGACATGAATCTATTAAAAAACAATAACATGGCACTTTGATACCTAACAATACTTCAGATGTCGATAACACTTATTGAAGCAGTGATTCGCAATAATTTTCACATTTGACCTCCAGTAAAACTAAAAGAAAAAAGACAGACATCTTAGCGAGAGATAGACAACAGACACGGTGATGTCACATGTGTCACCCAGCTGCACGCTCGTCTCCCAATGGAGGAGCCGTTGGCCAGGAGAGTGCGGATCGCGCCGTTGTGGAAGAGGACGGTGTATACCCGAGAGTAGCTGCTTATCTGAAGGCAGACACGGAGCCCCTCAGGAGGCTAGATGTAAATGCAGACAGCAGAACTACAAGCAATGTTAGGAAAAGGTGTCACATTGATCTTACAGCTAAATGCGGGTAATTAAAGTCCCTCTGTGAGATTTGGGAACAGCGTTTCCAGACAAGCCAAATCCTGCAGTTTTATTCCGGAACGGCCCCTTTCATCTGGGGGCTTCTTTTCCAGGTTGAGACGGTACTGGCAGCCGCGCTTGCTCGCTTGTGCAGTTGCTAGGAAGAGCACGCCCCCCCCCGGTAACTCACCAGAAAGAGGGTGCGGAAGTTGGCCAGGTCCCCGAAGAAGTCCTCGATGCTGACGGAGTGCGCGTCGAAGGCGAAGAAGCTGCCCAGATCCTCGTAAAGCTTCAGCATGTTTTTGTGCAAGGTGGAGAGCTTCTCATACTGTTCCCGAGACTGCTTTGAGAAGCCGTGGGCGACGTCAGTTAAGGAAACACACCCAAACACCGGTGATATGGCAAACTCAAATCAATTTCATTTTTTGACATTAAAGGCAGCACCCAACTTGACCAGGGACTAAATAGTGAGATCTGAATTACCTGAAGCCCATTCTCCTGACGAGGGGAAGAGTTGAGATCTAGGGCTCTTTTCCTCATCAAATTATATATTTAGAATAATCATATTACATACATGGCATTATGTATACAAACTAACACAATGCTACATCCGTCATTAGAGGAGAGAATCCCAGAGCACAGACTGAGGCACCTCTTTGCGGGACTCGCTTCTGATTAACAGCAGTATGCTTGGCGATATCTTCACTGTCACCACGCGTGATACAACATGCGAGTCAGCGTGGAGAGCAAATGGAAAAAAGCCAGGAGCCATTCCGGAGTCGCGTTTTCGATATAGGGCCTACGGACGGCAAGCCCACAATGGCGCTACTGGCAAACACAGAAGGTCAGCAGAACTAATATGGCGTTTCAATGGCTCATCTTTCCAACCGTGCTTTCCGACGGCAGCAGTCAGCAGGGAATGAAAACGTATTTTACCGCATAGGGACGGAACCAGAGTCCGCTGCAACAGCTGATTGCTTTCATTGTCCGGTTGTTTGTCCCGGTCGGGGTTTTCCTGAAATCTGATGGGGGGGGGGGGGGGCTTTGTTTCATTTACAGCGGAGATGCCTCCCCCCCGCCTCGGCCCGAGGCAGTACCAGTGCTATGCCCGGCCATCCAGCGCCACATGGTTATGGGTTCAAATCTCAGGGGTGGAAAGTGAGGGGGATTTCAGAGTGAATATCCATCGGTACAGGCATAGAATGCTGAACAGCGGCTCCATCCACAGGCCAGTTGAGGAACAGCACAGAAATGAATGAGATGTGTGGAGTAGGAATTTCAGAGGGGCTGCCTCAGAGAAGAGCCAGAAATGGACGCTTGTTTACCTTTGTGCATAGAAAAGTTATTAAAGTGGCATGTGGCTCTCGCTATGGACAGGAGGACCAGCTGGACGCATCTCCGCAACCCACTTACAGTAATGTTCACCTCCCATCTAGTGCATCTCTGGGCTGGCTGCCTGTGTTTTTTTTTGGGGGGGATGCTTTTAACTAACCTCTGAATATCTAATTCTGTAGGCCTCTGTTTAGCCTTTCCCAGTAAACGTGAAGTGTAAATAACATGGGATGAGAGTACGGGGGGCGGGGGTGGACATGGAGATGGACATGTTAAAGGGATCTGGCATTCGAAACACTGGGCACGTCACGGTGCATCTTGGAGGCAGCCCAGCAGGATGGGAGAAATGTCTTCATCCACATCGCCGGCACCGGGGACAGATGTCAGGCAGTTTGCTACCAGGCTTATGGTCTTACATCATCCCCTCTAATTATTCAATTAACCTCGAGAGATACCCACCCCACCAGCCCCCGCACAGAGGCGAATGAAAATCGCAGAAACAAGAGAGCGCTCTCGGAGTTCAAATTGGCCCCTCTGGAAGTTAGCAGTGTGTACACAAGTGCGGCGTGTCGGCGGCGAGGGAGGCAGCCACACGGAGGCAGCGGTCTGAACTTTACCAAATTAAATTCCCCGGCACGCCGTGGGAGCGCGGGCGGTGTAGGGAGCCTTCAGCACACGCTCCGATTAAAATCTCAAGGATCTTTCCGAGCGTTGACAAAAATAACGATCCTTAGAAAAAAAAAGTGATTCTCCGTGCCTTTGGAAAAGTCTAAGGGATGATAAATAGATGGAACAGCACGGAGAGGCTCATGTAGAGGCCGGTTTGTAACCAGCAGCTTCCCGATAATGGTGCCGCTTATGTCGGGAGACACTGGGCCAGGAAAAAGCTGATGCCCTCAGCGGATCGCGGCCCTGAGATGGGAATGGGTCACCGGGTCCTGACTGGACCCTGACAGCTAATTGTTAGTGTACGCGGCCTACAAGACAGGAGCCGGGGTCCTGGCCCGTTTCCCCCATCTCCATGACGACCTCTGTGCAGCGAGGTCACTGGTGCACTGCGCTTATGTCTGAGATGCACCCTGGCGTGTGCTGCAGGAGCCTGCCGCAGTGCCGCCCCCCCACCGACAGCACGGCTCAGTGCACTCTCACCTGATTGTAATTAAGTTTATCGCCTCCGACAAACTGCGTGGTGATTATTTGAGTTACACAATTGGATCTGCTGATTGTATCTTGCCAGTAATGAAATGGAAATGACTGCAGAGGGTCCCTGTTAACAGGAAGCCTCCGTTGGGCTCTCGGAGAGAGTGAGTAAACACACATACACAGGTAGGCGGCTAGGAGTCGCGGGGAGTTGTCAGCAAGCGGGCAAATAATAGCAAAAGAGACAGCATCTCCTTAGAAGCACCTTGGGGAGCTGTTCCTAAATTGGGACCTTAGTACAGGGGGCCACCTTCAGAGCCTGTCTTGGCATTGACTTGGGGGGGGGGAGGGCTATGAAAGCCTGACTTCTTCACGCGACAAGCTGTCAAACTTCATCGGGGACCTGGAGACTTATGGAAACCTGTAGCATAACCCAACAAAGCACTTTAAGCACTTGTACAGATGTGATCGATGTCGGACAGTGTGGTGGCCACTTTCATTACCCTAATTAAGCCCCTACCTCCCTGGGGGGGTCAGCGAGACCACGCCCGGGATAAGTGTCCAATTGCACGTGTGTACGCCCCCCGCCAGCTGTTCACGTGCTTCCTGAAGGGGTCGTAAAAAGAGAAAAAGAAGCAAATTAAGGCAAGGCAGCAGGCCCAGACAGCTGGCCTTGCTCGAGGAGCATGAAAATTGATCCCCTGCCGCCCAGCCTCCGCCATGACGGGCACCGGCTCCATCCGCCACCCCCACTGTAACAACAGCACGTGCGTAGTAGCTCAGACCTGGGGGGTCAGCCGGATTCCTCGAACCACAGAAATTCATTAATGGACCTTTTACTGCGGACTCTGCTCAGAGTGACTTCAGCTTAATGAAGTGTCAGGAAAATAAAGGGGGAAGAGGACACCCTGTGGTGGGGCAGAGGGGTCCGGTGGATGGGGTTCCTCCCCGGCAGCCCGGATCTACGCCATCCACACCCAGTAAGGACCTGGCCTGGCCACGACTGACAAGCCACTGCCTCTCTCTAAATGGACACGTAAATAAAAATTAGGGAGAATGTGATCATATGTCTAGCATGCGGAGTGGGGGCGTTCTGGGGGGGGGGCAGGTGGGAGTGCAGAGAAGTAATGGAACCATCTCCAACGGAGACAAGGAGACACGGTGACTATTTTTAGCAAATTAATTTAAGGCTCTAAATAATTAACTGATAATTATCTGGCAATCAAGTTGAAGATAAAATGGTCTCGGCAAATTTCTTTAGTGGAGCTTTAAGGAGATTTATGGAGATGTAGGTCTCCAGTCGTCTGCTGCAGCTGGGGTGGGGGGGGGGGGGGCAGGATTTGGGAGCACTTGGCGTCTAACGAGTGACGGGCAGTGACATCCATGCCATGTTTGTTTGTAACGTAATGGATGTAGCAGCTGTCTAATTAATGAAAAAACTGGTTGATGGTGACCCCGCCCCCAGGCTCCTCACCGGCGACTGCCAAGCCGGGGGGGCAGCACCTGGGGTAAGCGCACCTGCGGAGGGGCAAGGCGCTTAGCAGGTGCCAGGGAGCACAGCTTAAGGGGCAGGCCAGGCCCGGGACCCGAACCCAGCACTCGGCTTTTCCCCACACAGACACCAGAGGGCGCTGCAGACAACAAATAACACTGAAGGTTTCGCGTTCAAATCCCAGGAGGGTTCTGCAGTTGTACCTTTTGGCGGTGATACTGAACCTGGTCCAGTTAAGCTGGTAGATCTAAATTAACACAGACGGCCCCCCACAACCCCAGACATCTCCACCCAAGTCCATCCCCACCCCTGACATCTGGGGAGGAGAACTGCTGAGACAGATGTTTACAACTTGTTGGGTAAAGAACGAAGTGCGTTATGGCGCGAGCATATCCTGGATATCACGCTGAGCCCCCCCCCCCCAGTACAGACCTCCCATGCAGACAGAAAGAAGACCAGGATTGGGGGGGGGGGTGCAGAGGAGCCTGGGCGTCCCCCCTGCCATCCCCCAGCGGAGCTTCTCTGTCCCCAATTCCTTGCTGCTCCTGCAGTGTTTCATCAGCATCTTCATGTAGCCCCATCTGCCAGCCCTACTCTATGAGCACGCCAGTCCCTTTATCTGCCTGTCACTCTCTTTATTTATTTGCCCCGCTCCCCCCTCCCCGCT